>JANFOE010003072.1:0-123718 GCA_025667525.1 Glebionis coronaria | reverse complement strand
ACGCTTCACGATTATTACTTCAGATTCACCACACTCATGAATGATCTGAATGTATATAATCTGGTGATTGCTCCATTCCAGGTTAACACCAAATTTTTGAATACTCTACCTCAAGCTGAATGGGGTGAGTACATTACCGATGTTAAGTTAACCAGGGATTTGCATAAGTGCAATTTGGATCAACTATATGCTTTTCTTCAGCAGCATGAAAAACATGTGATCATGCACTGTTCTCCACGAGGTATGTACCCTGATTCATTAGCTTTGATGGCGAATCAACCAAGCTTGTCTCACAACAACACTCCTTATATTTTGGGACATCAAGCCTATCATCCATCACCTTACATGACACCAGCCTTTCCCCAATACTCGATTTTACCACAACCACCCACCTCACATCAGCAACAATATCGGTTCAGTGCACCTTCATCACAATATGCTATACAACCTCACCCAGCAAGTACTGCACCTTATGCTCAATCTTCATATTCATCTTATTAAGAGAATGCAGCATATCCAACAAGCTACCCTGATCAAATGAGTATTCCTTCTAGTGATTATGCAGCTCACCAAGATCAAGTAATGTACTGTGATGATGAGGAAGTACCCATTCCTGTATTCAAACAAGGTGCTGATCCAGTTGAAGTGTTAACCACTATGTCTGCCTATCTCACAAGGACTTTAAGCAAAAGAGGATTTAGGGGATCAGCTCCTACCAACAATCAGTTGAGGAATTCATCCAATTCTCGCCAACAAGCTACAATTGAGAATGGCAGGGTAATGGTTCAGCCAATTCAACCATATCAGGGGAGACCTTCCACCTCAACTACCAATACTCGCACGGTCAATCCTGCTCCTGTTCCAATGGTCAACAATCCTCCACGGGCTAATACAGGCAAGTTGAGAATGATTACATGCTACAACTGCAAGGAAGAGGGTCATATGTCCAGGGATTGTAAGAAACCCAAGAGGAGAAGGGATGGACAATGGTTTGCAGAAAAGATCTATCTGGTGAATGCTCAAGCACAAGGAAGGGAACTTGATGAAGAGGAGCTTGCATTTCTTGCTGATCCAGGGATTGCTGAACAAGACACGGTCACCACACAGAATGCAGCATACCAAGCAGATGATCTCGATGCGTATGACTCAGACTGTGATGACTTTCAATCTGCAAAGGCTGCTCTCATGGCAACTATCTCCAGCTTAGGGCCAGAAAAGAGATCTGAGGTACTTATTAATACCACCGATAATACCACTGATGCTAGTATTCAACCACATCAAGTTGTGCAAGAGAGTGCTGATTCGAATGAATCTTCGGTGGTGAGTCTTTCAAACGAGGAGACAAACAATGATAGCAATATCAATGTGAGTCCCCAGACTTTGAGTGAATCACAACCGGGACCCATTTCGCATACGCCTACTCCTGCTCAACAAGATTTGGTCATGGTTCCTGCTACATTACTTAGCCAAATGAATGCTGCACTCTTAGAAACCTTAGCTAAGAATAAGAATTTGTCTGATGAGCTTGCCTTAAGCAATGAGAAAGTTCAAACCTTGGAACTAGTGCCTTCGTCTAGTGTTCTAACTAATCCCGAATATGATCACTTTAGAAACAAACAAATGGGTCACTTGCAAGAAATAGAAAACTTAAGAGCAAATCTGTCTAATGAACTTCAAGAAAAGGAGTTAGTGGTCACTAATTTTCAAAAACTTCAAACGGATTTTGAATCACTAGAGTCTAAGAAGAATGAAATGGAGATTAATGCCACTAATAAGATTAGAAGTCTAGATTACTTGCTGTTAAGACAATACGCTGCTTCTCAACTAGTTCACATATTTGATGCTTCATTTAGAGAATTTAACTTATCTCGTCTAAAAGGCCTTCCCCCTAATCCACGATATGCAAAACAAGCTTTAAGACATAGTCCTAGACTTTATAATGCAACTCAATTAGGATTGGCTTTAGACCCGATTGTTTTTCCCGATGATCGAACAAGTAAGGATCTAGTTGATGAGGATCGGTCATACAATTCTGCAAAATATCCTGAGTGTGATTATTTTAAATTGAATAAGGAGCTTGCAAAAACGGATTTTAGAATTCGCTTCCATATGGACAAAGATCTCATAACAGCACCGACCTACATATTAGATGAAGAAAACCCTAGTACATTTCCTACACTTGTCAATATGGAAGGTCCTAAGGAAATTCCAAAGGATCTTCCACCTGTTAGCACTGTATGGTTAAACTTGCAAGAGATTAATCAATACTTTACTAATTTTGACAAGGTCATTTTGGATTGTACGACTTCAAATGGCTTAAATGCCGGAGAATGGGCTTTCGAACATATGAACGAGGTGTTTAAAAATGAGATCAATCCGTTTGTCGAAAGTCTAAAAGGAACTTTTGCATCTCTTAAGGAAAATCTTGTGTTTGAAATTGGTGAAGTTCAAAAAGTGTTTTATGAAATGGACACCGCTTACGAACTACAACTAATTGAAAAAGAAAAGATTTTAACCGAATATGACCGATTCTTGTCTGCAGTAATCTCGTGTGATGTGCTTACTACTGTAAATGTTAATTATTCGAATGAGCTTACATCCGCTATGATTAATTGTGATGATGTGCATATATGTGATGATGCTTGTGATCTTTCTGTAAATGTTGCTGATACTGTAAATGAGGTAGATAATCATTCTTGTCACGAACCTAACGCTGAGTTTTTAAAGCTACAAGATTCTTACAATTTACTTTCAAAACGCTTTAATCAACTAGAACAACATTGTATATCTTTAGAATTAAAACAACAAACTCAAAATGAGGATCTTTTGATATCAAATGGTTGTGAAAACGGTGTTGAGACTAGTGACAAGATGATTGCAATTGTTAAGACATTAGAGGAAGAAATCATGAGATTGAAGAGAGAGGTATCATCAAAGGAAACATTAACATTGGAACTAGAGGCTGCAGAGTCTAAAAACCAAGTCTTAGAAATTAGACTTTCGTCTGTTCTAGGGGAGATGGATCGGACAAGACAGGGATTATCCGCTCTTTATGGTTCACTAGAAGAACGCTTCGCTTTTAATGCGGCACAGCAACAATCTTTTGTTGAACAATTGAACCAAAAGTGCGAGGAAATCTCTGATTTGAACATCCTGCTCATTGACAAAAATATGGTTTTGGCTGAGTTAAAGGAGACACTTCTTCTCACCCGACAAGAAGTTGTTGATAACTTAGCTACCGACTCTGCACCGTCCACTAGTACTCCAACAACCAAGTCAGTAGTGCTTTATAAGAATCCGCTTCATAAGAGAAACCCGGTTACCTACGATGATTATATGAGGAATGCCATTAAGCATGTTGATCTTCTTAGGGATATTTTAGACGATCTTTATGCCTTAGATCCCTCAAGTAGCGACTATTATTCGGCTCATGAATATGTTAAGCGAGTTCAATATTGCTTAGCATATTTGCAATACATAGGTACACCAGGTTCGGCACTACTTAATAATAGGCCCATTGCTGTCACTCCATTTAATAAGACTCCAGGAGCGAAACCGTCATTGGCACAATCAAGTAAGGCACATTTAAAATCTGTTGCTAATGTTCCCACTTTGCCTTCTACAGGATTAAAAGAGACTACTAAGGCTAAAGGATCGCCACTCAAGAAAGCTAAGATCAAGCCCTCCACTAGTAGTGCCACAAAGAAGAAAGTAGAAGTTCACAATAGGAATGCTAGTTCAGTTTTAAATAAAAAGAATCATGTTAAGACTAAAAGCTCTGCGCCTGTGCAGCAGCCTAAACCATTCGTGAATTCTGATTTGAATTGTTGGAATTGTAATGAATGTATGTTTTCCCAACGTCATGATTTGTGTCTAATTGATCACGTTAATGAAATGAATTCTATTAAGAATGGTCTTGAATGGAAGCCAACGGGTAGAACTCGTGCCCAAGTTGGCTGGCAATGGCGTCCCACTGGTAGGACCTTTACATTAGATGGAAAAATGTGCCCTTTAACTAGGAATGCATCCATTGAGGTTAGGTCTGAGCGTCCTTTAGTTAGGAACCCTCGCACTCAAGTATGGAAACAGCGCCCTTTAATTAGGTCAGCCCCCACTATAGTGCCTATCAGTGAAGAAATACCTCAGGATTTAAGCCAACTAGAATCTACACCACCTAGTAAGAAAAAGAAGGCTAGGAAATCTAAGAAACCTAGAGTTAGCAAATCTAAGATTATTAAATCTGTACCTGCTAATAACAAGGAACACTCAGATTCCGATACCTCTACATTGTCTTCGTGTGGTGATATTTTCAGGTGGTCCAAATCATCCTGTGGTATTTGGACTCCGGTTGTTCAAAACATATGACCGGAAATCGCTCGATGCTCCGAAATTTCGTCAGCAAGTTTCTTGGTACGGTTAAATTCGGGAATGATCATATTGCAAAGATTATGGGGTATGGTGAATATCAGATTGGAAACGTGACGATTTCAAGGGTATACTATGTAGAAGGTCTTGGTCATAACTTATTCTCAGTAGGACAGTTTTGTGATTCCAACCTTGAGGTTGCTTTTCGACAACACACTTGTTTCATCCGCAACTTGGAAGGAAAAGATTTGTTGAAGGGATCTCGTGGTACAAATCTCTATACCTTGTCCTTACAAGACATGATGGCCGCCTCTCCAGTATGTCTTCTCTCTAAAGCATCTAAGACCAAGTCATGGTTATGGCATCGCAGATTATCTCATCTTAACTTTGATGCTATTAATCATCTGGCTAAAAACGATTTAGTTCGTGGTCTTCCAAAGCTTAAATTTTACAAGGACCATTTATGTTCCGCGTGTTCAAGGGGGAAAAGTACCAAGAAATCTTACAAGCCCAAAGCTGAAGACACCAATCAAGAAAAACTTCATCTTTTGCATATGGATCTTTGTGGGCCGATGAGAACTGAAAGTGTGAGCGGTAAGAAATTCATTCTGGTAATTGTGGATGATTTCTCCAGGTTTACATGGGTTAGATTTCTACGTACAAAGGATGAAGCACCGAAGGCTATCATCACTTTTCTGAAATTCATCCAGGTACGTTTGAATACCACTGTCCGCCGTATTCGTACAGACAATGGTACAGAGTTCGTCAACCAGACTCTTCGTGATTATTATGAAGGAGTTGGTATATCACATGAAACATCCGCTGCACGCACTCCACAACAAAACGGTGTCGTTGAAAGACGGAATCGTACACTTATGGAAGCTGCTAGGACCATGCTTATTTATGCGAACGCTCCATTGTTCTTGTGGGCAGAGGCTATTTCTACTGCATGTTTCACCCAAAACCGTTCTATCATTCGGAAACGCCATGGAAAAACACCTTATGAGCTTCTACATGACCGTAAACCCGATGTTTCATTTTTTCATGTGTTTGGTGCTCTTTGTTATCCAAACATTAACAGTGAGAACTTGGGTAAGCTTCAACCGAAAGCCGATATAGGTATTTTCATTGGTTACTCACCGTCCAAGAAAGCATACCGAATCTATAACCGTCGTCTTGGCAAGATTGTAGAAACTATGGACGCAGATTTCGACGAGCTGACAGCGATGGCTTCTGATCAACACAGCTCTGAACCCGCGCTTCATGAGATGGGAACCGGTGCTATTAGTTCCGGATTAGTTCCCAATAATCCTACTTCTACATCATTTTTACCACCAACAAGGCCCGAGTGGGATAAACTGTTTCAACCGTTGTTTGATGAATTCTTCGATCCCCCGACTGATGAAGTTCCAGCACCTGTAGTAATTGCTCCAATACCTGAAGTGGTTGCTCAAGCTAATGAACCTTTATCTAATGCATCTACAATTCACATTGAACCGGATGCACCTTCACCAAGTGATTCTCAGACTACACCTGAATCATCACCCCTACTTGTGCCTAATGATGTGGAAGAGGATTCTACTGATCACGACTTGGAATATGCTCACTTGCAAGAGCTTCCTTTCTTTGGTGTAGCGATCCCTGAAAACCCTTCAGCCGCGTCTACCTCAGAAGAAGCTCCTTCTATTGTTCACTCAGACCACCTAGGATTGAAAACCATAGCACTAAATGGACAAAAGATCACCCAATTAGGAATGTTATTGGAGATCTAGATCGACCAGTCTCTACACGCCATCAATTACAAGAGAGTGCACTTTATTGCTACTTTGATGCATTTCTCTCTGAAGTTGAACCTAAAAATTGGCAGCAGGCTATGACCCAATCTTCTTGGATTGAAGCTATGCAGGAGGAACTAAATGAATTCCAACGACTTGAAGTATGGGAATTGGTTCCTCTCCCTGACAAGGTCAACATTCTTACTTTGTTATGGGTTTATAATGTTAAACTTGATGAGATGGGTGCGGTATTAAAGAATAAGGCTAGATTGGTTGCTAGAGGATATAAACAAGCCTTGGGTATAGACTTTGAAGAATCTTTTGCTCCTGTGGCTAGATTGGAGGCTATTAGACTATTCCTTGTGTATGCTGCTCATATGAACATGATCGTCTATCAAATGGATGTGAAGACGGCATTTTTGAACGGTGAACTAAGGGAAGAAGTCTATGTTAGTCAGCCGGATGGGTTCGTCAGTACGGAGTTTCCTAATCATGTGTACAAGCTTAAGAAGGCTCTCTACGGGTTGAAACAAGCTCCACGCGCGTGGTATGATCTCCTGACAACATATCTCATTTCGGAAGGCTTCTCCAAAGGCAAGGTGGACCCCACTCTATTCACTCTCAAGGAAGGCAACGACATGATTCTGGTACAAATTTATGTTGATGATATAATATTTGCTGCCACTAACATAGAATTGTCAAATCGATTTGAGAAGATAATGTCCACACGCTTTCAGATGTCGATGATGGGAAAAATTTCATTTTTCTTAGGATTACAGATTTCTCAGAATCCCAGAGGCATCTTTATTAATCAATCCAAATATGCTCTAGAATCTCTTAAGAAATATAACTTTGAAAATTGTGACCCCGTAGACACTCCAATGGTGGAGAAATCCAAGTTAGATGAAGATAGGAATGGGACTATTGTCGATCCAAAACTTTACCGTGGGATGATCGGCACCCTTATATATCTGACTGCTAGCAGGCCTGATTTGCAATTTGCTGTATGCATGTGTGCCCGGTATCAGGCTCGGCCTACCGAAAAGCACCTACATGTTGTGAAAAGGATCTTTCGGTATCTAAAAGGAACACTTCATCGTGGTCTATGGTATCCGAAAGATTCCTCTATTGCTTTAATATCATACGCAGATGCCGATCATGCTGGATGTCAAGACACGAGGCGTAGCACCTCTGGATCTGTGCAACTCCTTGGAGATAGATTGATCAGTTGGTCTTCAAAAAGGCAGAAAAGCGCTGCAATATCAAGCACAGAGACTGAATACATCGCCATGTCCGGTTGTTGTGCTCAAGTCCTTTGGATGAGATCACAATTAACTGACTACGGTTTGGGATTCAACAAAATCCCGATGTATTGTGACAACAAGAGCGCCATTGCCCTTTGCTGCAACTATGTTCAACACTCCCGGGCCAAGCACATAGACATTCGCTACCATTTCATTAAGGAGCAGGTGGAGAACGGAGTGATCGAGCTGTATTTTGTCACTACTGAGTACCAGCTGGCGGATATGTTCACCAAAGCATTAGATCGAGGACGAATTGAGTTTTTGATCAACAAGCTTGGCATGAAATCATTCACTCCAGCGACGCTCAAAGAGTTGGCAGAAGAATCAGCTGAATAGTCGTGGTAAACTATTCAGAGTATCCTCTTATTCGTGATCATGTATATTATCGTAAATATATAAACCTCAAAAGAAAAATACAAAAATATAAAACCAACAAAAATCATAAAAAAAATATAAAACCTAAAAAAAAAACCATAAAAATTATAAAATCAAGAAAAACCAAAAATATTTTTCGTTTTTAAAACGGGCATGTCTTTTAGTACGGTAATATTTACGGCCTTAGAAATGTCGATTAATATTGACACGGTGCCATAAATAGAGTCCGTATAAAAGTTGTACATTTTTAAAACATGCCCATTATGGCTTGTAGTTATTTCTGACTGCAACCCGGTTTTCATATTAAAGTCACGTATTTCCTTGGAAAACGTTGGCTCAGAACGGGAATTAATTTTCTCGGGCGTGATTTACAAGCCAAATCATGCAAAGGGATCAAGTTTACTTTACAACTTGGTCTAACACGAATTTGTGTACGTCTCAGTGCATTAATTTGTTAAAATAAGAGAAATCTTATTGACACCACGAATCAAATTTTTTCAAGATAAACATTGGAAATGCTTTCATCAATATTTGACTCTTTAAACAATGACTACAGCTCTTTAAATAGAAAACGGGTCATCGTTTCAGGGGGAGAAAATATAAAAATCATCTTCGTCATTAAATTGATTTTCAAAAGTGATTGTGAAAATTAAGGGCTACATGGTAATTGAGTGGTTTTGCTTTAGAATACGACTTGTGTTCGTTCTAAGTGATAGGCATTGCTTTTAGATATTAGAGATATGCTAATAGATTGCGTTTGCTAAGTTGTGTGTAAGTTAAACAAGGATTAAGTGAATTAAAAAAGTTAGAAACAAAAAGGATAAGGAGTGAAATTGGAGGGACTAAAGGTGATATTTATTGGAACTAGTCAAACAATTGACCTAAGTCAAAACTACACCACCCCGCCTCACTTTCTTTTCACTGTTTACTTCTATCTTTGCCGCCATTGTTGGATAAACACACACAGACTCAAAAACAACTCGTTTAATCCATCCGTTCCTGTTCATTCGTTAAAATAAGGTAATTATCATCAATATTTAACTTATAAATTCGTCTAATCCATCATCTATATCTCTTTAATTGATTCGAATAATTAACATTATCAGATTTAGGGTTTATTCCTTAATTAGGGTTAATTATTTAAGGGATTTGTGGTGGGTTTTGTGCGGATTAGTATGATATGATGTTTAAATGCTTTAGATTGCCTTAGAAATTCACAAACGCGTTTAGAATTAATCTTCTTAGACTGAGTTTCTATGTTCCGGATGAACAAGGATAAGAACTTCCGAATGAAGGATTTTTTCTGAAAAACTTCCGAATGAGGAAGTTCCGAATGAAGGACTTCCGAATGAAGGAAGTTCCGAATGAATAACTTCCGAATGAAGGAAGTTCCGAATGAAGAACTTCCGAATGAAGAAGTTCCGAATGAAGAACTTCCGAATGAAGGAAGTTCCGAATGAAGAACTTCCGAATGAAGGAAGTTCCGAATGAAGAACTTCCGGATGAAGGAAGTTCCGAATGAAGAACTTCCGAATGAGAGAAGTTCCGAATGAAGAACTTCCGGATGAAGGAAGTTCCGAATGAAGGAATGTTCCGAATGAAGGAAGTTCCGAATGAAGAACTTCCGGATGAAGGAAGTTCCGAATGAAAGAACTTCCGGATGAAGGAAGTTCCGAATGAAGAACTTCCGGATGAAGGAAGTTCCGAATGAATAACTTCCGGATGAAGGAAGTTCCGGATGAAGAACTTCCGGATGAAGGAAGTTCCGAATGAAGGAATGTTCCGGATGAAGAAGTTCCGACTGAGGAAAAGTCCCGGATGAAGAGTTGTTTGATTATTATTGTTTGCATGTTATATGTACTTGTTGTATTATGTTATGAAATGTGTTATGCTTAGAAGTAAGAATGATATATATCTATATGTTTTTGTGCATCAACCTTTCATGTCTTATCTTAAGCAGATACAATGACTAATCCAACAGTACAAGCAATCCAAGAATCTAGAGAAGCCGATATTGCTAAAGCACGAACCCTTAAGTTTATACCCAACAATTACCGGCTGAAGCAAGTCTCAAAATCCACTCACCATGGTTTTAAGGTCGCCATAGCCATCCTCGATAACTCTCATTTCAAGAACGCCCTTAGGAGTAGTGCCTCGGTGCCTTATGAGTATATGTATGAATTTTGGGCTACCAAGGAAATCACTTCAAACAAGATCACCTTCACCATCGACAACAAGCAACAGACACTCACAGTTTCAGACTTCCGTAAGATTCTTGGTATACGGGATACACCCAAAGGTATGTCATTCTCGAGGGATCCTACTAAAGATGAACTCGTGGAGTTATTTGACGCACTTGGATGTCCGGAAATACGAGTTGCGTCTGAGTTTACCACTGCTAAGGTAGGACAACCTTGGAGAGCATTGATGGGTATTCTCAGTAAATGTCTTACACAAAAAACGAGTGGCCATGATGCTCTGCGCAGTCCTATAATAAACCTGTTCTATGGCATGTACAAAGCTGCAAATTCAGATTATGCTTTGTTGATATGGGAAGAATTCACCTTTCAACTCTTCTATAACAAGAAGTTGAAGACAAACTTCTTTCCTTATCCTCGGTTTATCAAGCTTATCATTAATTATTTTATGAAGAATGATGCTACTATTGATAGGCGTGCAGCAAGTCGCTATCACACTGAAGAAGCTGATGATACTGTGGATCTGAGGCATGAAGGACCGTCTATTGGTGTGATTCCGGGTCCTATTCCTGATTACCTTCTGTCTGAGAAAATCAAAGGTTCTGCTGATTACAAGCTACTGCAGATAGAAATCAAGAAGCTGAAAGCAAACCTTCAGGCTGGAGAAGACTCGTCTACAACGGTTAAGAGTAAAGGTAAACGCAAACAACCAGCTGCGTTACCTGAACCCGAAACCAAGAAGAAGAAGACAGAGGGTAAGAAGGGAAAGGGTAAGGCTGATGAGATGCGTCTACGTGACGAAGAAGACATTGTTGATCCTACTCTTGATAAAACTGAGAAACAAATGATGAAGATAGCTATTCAAAGGAGTAGGAAAGATACTGGCGGTAGTGGTTCAGGTGCAAGGGTAGATGTTGAGGATGAGTACGTCGAACCAGATGATGTTGATGAGTTTGGGTCACCTGAACATTATTCCACTTCGAAGGAGCCATCAATCCCTATTTCAGCAAGTGTGGAAAAGGAGTCTGTTGCTCCTACGATCATGGTGTCAACTCAACCCTTAGCAACTCAACCTCCACCCATACAACCCTTACCAACCAGACCGGCTTCAACACCATTTCTTCCACCACCGACAATTCCCATCCTTAGTACCGCAGTAACAACCGAGCCTCTCCAATCAACCCAGAGCAGCTCTGCAACATCTACCATGGCGGCATTGGTGATGGCCGAAATGTTGGATAAACATGTGGATAATCACAAACGCGAAATGGATGAACTTCGCCAAGAGTTACAACGACGAGCTCAAAGTGAAGAAGCATTTAGGAGAGCCCAAGAGGAGATGATTGCTAGGTTCGCTGCAGATATGGAGGTAACTCGAAAAGCACATGCAGAAGAACTAGCTCAGGTTAAGCAGGCTGAGGCTGATAAGCATGCTGCACGTATCACCAGACTTCAAGCGATGAGGGATAAATACAATGAGCAAAAAGAAGCACTTGAAGCCTCTGTTGAAGAAAGAGTGCAAGAATCTGTTGAATCCATTATGCCTAAACTGCGTGATGAGTTTAAGACACTTGCTGCTGACAACTTGATGATCAAATCATCCAATCCTTCAGAAGCCGCCTACAAGATTGCTTATGACTTGACGGATTTTGAATTGAAGAAGATCCTTAAGGCTCGTATGGTGGAACTTGGATCATTTGATAAGTCTAGGATTCAACGGGCTCTATACAAATCCCTGAATGAGGCTATCATGGAGGATGATAGGTTATTCAAAACGTTTGGAAGTGTGGTACCTTATCACATTCTACCTGAAGAAGAAAGGGAAGAAAGTGAGCAGGAAGAGGGTACTGGTGAAGAGGAAGAGGAAGAAGAAGGAGAAGAAGAGGAAAAGGATGACGATGATGGTGATGATGAGGATAAGGATGAGGATGATGATGACGAGGATGAGGATGATGATGATGGCGATGATGGTGGTGATGGGAATGAGGAGAGTGCTAGGGGTAGTAACGGGGATGACAATCAGGATGATGACGGGGGTGAACAGCCTAAAGAGGGAGACAAGGTTACCAGCTCCAAGAAAACTGCTAAGACTGGAACCAAGTCCAAGAAAGATGCAGCACAGAAGGATAAATCAACATCATCGGAATCAAGACGAACTAAGTGGCGCCACGATGTGAATGCCACTACAGCGTCATCAGTTCCCGGTACCTCTATTGCTGTATCTTTACCTATTACCACTAACCCCATTAGTTCTGTTGTTATTGCTCCTGTGATTGCAGAATCAGTAACGGAACCCGAAGCTGCACAACACTCACCAGTTCACGACACTGCTGAAATGCCTGAATCAGAACCAGCAGATGTTCGCACTTCTACTCCTCTACAACAAGCACAACAATCTACGGTTCCTGAACCAAGCACACGAGACTGGGCAGACACGTTGGAGATAGACGAGACTGCACCACCACAGGCTTGGATCACGGCAGCAGCACAATATGATCCGATCACAGACGCTGACAAAGATGTGCTGTATCTCCGTATCCGAAGTCCGATTGACTTATGTGCATTTTTTGCTCATGAGTATAAGACTTCGGTTACTCCATCCTTGGTGAAGAAAGCGCTGAAAGATAAGAGACTTCGTGCCAAAACCCGGTTAACCCAAATGGAGTTCGAGTATTATGCCGATGAGATCCTGAAGGCTCTGAATACCGTTCAACGGCCAGGACTTCATGAATCAGAAAGAGCTCCACCTCCAATGGATCCTTCTCAAGATAATCAGATTGCTCTTGACTTCTTCGTCACCAATGATCTTGTGTATCTACTGAAGGGGTCATCAAAGTACGCAACCTCCCTGACCTTGCTGAAAGCTGCCAACTGGGGGACAATACCCTTTATCGAGGAAAAGGTAAACAGACTCTGGGTCCCTAAGATAAATCGTAATTATGATATGTATGCTGTCATAGGTGCATCTCATTGGGACGAACGAGTCCGAAGGGCGTACAGGGGTTGCTGTCTAGTCAATTCTGGAAGTATCGTTAGATCCGATATCCGTATCTCCAGCATCTTAGGGTTGAAAACTGAAGCCAAGAATGGCTATTATCATGTGACGGAGATTCGCTTGAAAAGGGAGGATGACAGGGAATACAAAATCCAGCAGGGAGATTTTTCCATCATTCGCCTTGAGGATATCGAAGATATGCTGCTTCTGATGACCCGAGATCAACTCACACATATTCCTCGTGATGACCTCGTTGCTTTGAATACAGCACTTCGTATGTTCACACGAAGCATTGTCATCAAGACACGAGTTGAAGATCTGCAGTTGGGAGTCGAAAGCTACCAAAGGAAGCTCAACTTAACCCGTCCTGTGAATCAAGTGCTACCTCAACATGTAGAAAGATGTCCCTATACCGGCATTTCTGTCCCAAATTACGGCATTTTCTACTTGAACAGTCGAGGTTTGATGAAGTTTATGAGGGTGGGTGAGCTCCACAAGTACAGTGATGGAACCCTTCTACAAGTCAGAGGAAAGTTGGAGCATCTGAACTCGGGTGGGACTTTGCCAGAGATGACGGAGGATTGGCATCCGGGTTACCGGCAGATGGCGAAGTATGTGATCAAGAAGATCGATCAAAAGCTCCGTGAACGTAGATTGATGAGGAGCTTGGAAAGATTCGTGGGTGGAAGACCATATCTAGTGCACCACAAGCTACTGCAACGATCCATCTAATGGGTCGTACATTTCAGGTCCACTTTATATTGGTTTTCAATTGTGAATATGTATATTTGTGAATATTGTGCTTGTATGGCTTGCCGTAGTGTTAAGGTATGATAATTTTTCAAGAATTTCTCACGAGATTCTAAATCTTTCAAAATATATCATACTAAAGCACTACAACTATCCCTTATTAACTTAAGGGGGAGCAATAACTTGTTCTATGGCCAAACATCGATTTCATTTTTACCTAAAGACCGGTTAATCCATTCAATATCCCAAATATTAATGGTTAACATTTTGGATAAGGGGAGAAAATGGGATTAAGGAGACTCAAGTGATACTTGGCTAAAAGATGAAAAAGACTTAACGATTATCCAACTTAATATGTGTAAAGCACGTGTTAAGGGGGAGCGTTTTTGATGAACAAAACACCTAAGGTACAAAACTTTTGATTTTAATATCACAAGTACCTTAGGTGATTTTCAATGATTTTTCATGGTGGCAATTCCTTCCCAAAACACGCTTAATTCACGACGGATGTGGTGACAAAAGGGTGGTAGGAATAGGTCTAGTCCAATGATTCATCAGAGCCGATGGAATCTTCCCAAGGACAATTCCCTAGATAGAATTAGAAGTCCTAGGAAAGATGGAGAAAGAATGTGAACGTAGCTGAATGCCGACCAAGTACTTAAGCTAGCACTGGAACAATCACAACAAGGTGCTAGTGATGACGTATTGGTAAGCATTGAAGGGGTTGAAGAATGAAAAAGAATTGTAAAGATAAAGGGTGTAAAGAAAGAAGCCCTCCTTACAACTTTAGGCAGAAACCGGGTCAATACATATGCTATTGAGGTCATTTTTGCTAATGATTCTCGGTATTGAAGAAAGACATCATGGACCCAGTGATGCAATGCACAACCCTTCCCAGCTAACTCAAATATCTCTCAAAAGGTATTTGTTTTAATCACACGGAGATCAACACGTTATCTATTGGTTTATTCACTCCGAATAGACTGGTATTGAAAAGGTGGCACTCCTCTCCAGCCATCGCTCACTAAATCAAAACGCACAATCGAGTCTAGAGCCAAGAGATCATCAAAAGTCTCATTAGGACACTTTTCATTTATTCCTTGCTTTCTCACACACTGTGAAAAGTAAGAGATTTTCATGAGTCCTACGCAGTATTCCTGTAATATTGCCAGAACATCCGAGTAATACGTAAGTATTACAATGAAGATGGAAATCCTGCTTGAGCCAACATCAAACAAGCTCATGGTAGGTTACACGTGCGGTTCTTTTAGAACCAATCTTGTGAAAAACTGGAAGGTAACAGTGGTTTAATTCTTAATTGAACTTAAACTCGTTCCAGGCCTCTTCGCATTATCATATGATCTTGCCAGAACACTCAGAGTGACTCTTTATTGACCACAGTGACGAGTGGAAATCCTTCTAGTGTCAACATCAAACAGCACTTGGTAGGTGACGTGCAAGATTCTTTATGAATTGAGCTCGTGACAACTGGAAAGCAACGATGGTGAAAATCTTAATTGAAATTCACTTGTTCCAGGTTTCATGAATTGACGGCTTCAAATCACAAGGATAACTTATCCAAGTGATTCACTCTTTATGTTCGCAGTCAGCTTTGGACGGTCGAATAAAGAGAACGGGTTTACCCGCGAAATCCTGTCAGGAAGTTACTTAATTGAAACTATCCGTCACGGGTACGATATCTAATATCGTCCAACGGTCTTCACCGACCGGAGGTAAAATGCTACCGAATTAGAATAAAATGTTCAAAGCCATTTTATTCGTGTCGTTGCTGTGTACCTGTTAAAGACGGTGGCGTTGCTGTGTACCTGTTGAAGACGGTGGCGTTGCTGTGTACCAGTAAAGACGGTGGTGTTGCGGTGTACCTGTAGAAGTCGTTCCCACATGCTTATGTTTTTCTGCATCAAAGTTTAGCAAAAAATTCAAGAAAGTACAAGATAAAGTCTTCCGCTGTACCAAACTCTGAAACTTTCGAGAATTCAACAAAAAGACATAAGTGTGTGGAACATGGAGTCACGAGGAGGCAAATTCACAAGAGAGGCAAAGATCGTACGTGAAAGGCCAAAGAACATTGCTCTCAAGCCAAAGCCAAAAAGATCAAACCAACATATTCACAACAAAAGAAAGAAAAGAAGAAAAGGCTACGAGCTAAAGAACGAAGACTTAGTATAGTATGCTAGGTTTAGAACTTTGTAACGTGGAGTGACCTCCCTTAGGGGGAGATTGTTAGAAATACGTTTTTACGTATATTAGAAGTATCGGTCACTCCACAATAATATTTATGTTGTAATAGCTCGTAGTTAGAAAATAGTCATTAGTTACTTATTAACTTAAGTAAGAACCGGTCCATGGGCTTGTCATGGACCGGCCCAAGCCCATGTTTGCTTGGAACTATAAATACCCCTTTCCACCATGGAAAGGGGTTGGTTGTTGTCATTTTCTAGTTTCCATTTTATTGAAATAACACATAGTTTCTCTCACTTTCTCTCTCTAACTTTCTCTCTCTAGAAATCAACAAACCCCTTCATAGATTCATAGATTATCAATATTCTACAATATATATATATATATATATATATATATATATATATATATATATATATATATATATATATATATATATATATATATATATATATATATATATATATATATATATATATATATATATATATATATATATATATATATATATATATATATATATATATATATATATATATATATATATATATATATATATATATATGTATATATATATATATATATATATATATATATATATATGTATATATATATATATATATATATATATATATATATGTATATATATATATATATATATATATATATATATATATATATATATATATATATATATATATATATATATATATATATATATATATATATAGGGGAGAGATCAAATAAAAAGATTTTTTTTTGAGAAGGATAAGAAGGATTTTTAGCCATTGATTTAAAACCAATGGATGAGATTAAATCACAATCCTAACAAACTAACTAACTAACTAACTAACCATCTAAACGTGTTTTTTTTTAAAGTTCTTTAAAAATTATGAAAAAATTCCAGTAGATCGGGTATGTTGGTGCAAAAAACTTTTGTGAAAAAAGTTTTTTTACTTTGAAGTTTTTTTACGCTTTTTTAATGCACAAAAACGGAATTTTGATGCACAAAAACGTTTCCTTTTACGTCTTTTAGGTTTTTTGTGCAACAAGAATTCATTTTTATGCCCAACTTCTTTTGACTTTTTACTTTAAAATATGATTCCGCATCAAACTATAATAAATTGAAAATTGAATGAAAAAAATTTTGTACAGCAAAATTCACGTGTTTGTGCATCAAATTTTGTTTTTTGTGCATCAGAAAAACGTAAAAAACTCAAAGTTAAAAAATGTTTGTTCACGACTTTTTTATGCACCAACAAATCCGACAATTTGGAATTTTTTCAGAATTTTTTGAAGACTTTTTTAAAATCGTGTTTTGGTGGTTAGTTAGTTAGTTAGTTAGGAATATGGATTGATCTTATCCAATGATTTTAAATGGTTGGCTAAAAATCCTTCTTATCCTTCTCACAAAAAAAGTCTTTTTATTTTAACTCTCCCCTATATATATATACATATATATATATAGATATATATATATATATATATATATATATATATATATATATATATATATATATATATATATATATATATATATATATATATATATATATATATATATATATATATATATATCCGGGACTTAAAATAAGTATTAAGCTTAGAAAAACTTGTAGGATACTCTAGAGACATGTAAGGGTATAGGGTTTTGTTTACATAGGTGGTTCATGGGTATAAGTTGGGTATCTATACACGTTTTTGTACACTAAAAATTGGGGATGTTTTGAGTAAAAAGAGAACGGTTTAGGTTATGAGCGTAACTAGTGTAAGAAACACTTAGAGGGGGTTGATATAAAGTTGGTATTGTGATAGATACTAGAGATATACATCATATGGGTTTTTACATTGATTAAGGAATGGAGTCCTTGAATCAATGTTGATGTGTGCATTATTTGTATGTGCTATAGATATTGTTTGATCGCGCGTGGACTTTTGGATTGCTTGCAAGGTGAGTTTCATAGTCCCTTGTATTTATACTGCTTTACTCCAGAAGGGATGGAAATGATGCTTAAGATGTTATGATTTACTTGTATTGATGTTTATTAAATGAATGGATAAGTTTGTGCTATTATATATCTTATTTTCTATGTGATGTTAGAACTGTGTGGTCACTCATGCTTCGTGTACCTGAGTGAAATCTAGGTGGTCACCCATGCTATGTGTTCTTGGGTGAAGACTGAGTGGTAACCTCTGCTTAGTGTTCTGGGGTTAAACTAAAATGGCCATCAAAGTTGATAGGATATGATGATATATGATATAATATGCTTACATGTTTATGTAGTAGTTCTTGTTGTCTATAAAAATAAATGATTTGATTTGATATTAAGAACAACTTTTGAAATTGTTTTGGGTCGTAAACCTATGACTCTCACCAACTTTTTGTTGACTTATTTTAGCATCATTTTCAGGTGAGCTTAAGGCATTGAATGAGAATAGAAGTGGCAAGAGAGACCCTAGGAGGCGCATGGCTTAGTTTATTTTCTTGTTGCATTAATACTTGAACTTATTGCACTCGGTTAGATTTGAATTGATGTTTGATAGTTTATGTCTTTACATTTGACTTGGAGATTTTCATTTCTATTGTTAGACACCTCTTGGTTGTTTTGAGGTATTGTCATAACACATCGCGTCTTTCTATTGCATTTAGTTATTTCTCTATACAGACACCATAGTGTTGTGATGATACTCATGAAGTAGCACCTTGCGTTTCCGTCAAGGCGAGGTGTTATAGTCTCCACCCCTTAAAGAAATCTCGTCCCGAGGTTTAGATAGAGCGATGTCATAAAACATAGACGAGCATAATCCTCGTGTTACCATATATATTCATACCCTTTCTCAAGGTTCCATTCATACTTCAACAATTATAAATACAATATCATTCTACATAATTTAGTTTATCATTGAGAGGAAATGCTTTCGTTAGGAGATTCATCATATAAACATTTCTTTAGATCCGTAATGCGAAAAGTATCATGAACACTACTAAGTTCTTTGAGAAAGTCAAGTTAATATGTCACAACTAATTCAAAAATCTTTGAATGGACCAATGTACTTTTGCTTTATTTTCCGAATCAGATAATACCTTTTCAAGGTAACACATAATAATATGACGTGATTTCTCATTCATAATGATTTATATTGTAACTTCACCTTGCAGCGTGTAATCTTTATCGGGTTTGAATGATCTTTTCAATAGTTTCATGAACTATTTTGGGTCTTGTAGTTCGAAAATCTCCAAATTTAGCCCAGCAGATATGTAAATGGCACTTCTTTCCATAGACTGCTTCAAATAGCACTGCTTTAATTCTAGCATGATAACTATTGCTATACGAGAATTTTACCAATGTTAAGTGTTATTCCAAAATCCATAATACATACATGGAGTGAAGTTTTATTAATATCATAACAATTATATAAAACCCTAAACGAGATCAAAGCACATATAGTGGAAGCGATTTAACAAGATCATAATAATAACACAATTATAAAGGGTTACATACCTTTGCGCTAAAGCAATTCCTCAAGACGAAGAACGAATCACCAATTCGGGTTTATACCGTAATATACCAAGATATAGTCTAAAGTAAGACTATATTACGATCTTGTACACACGTAATACAATGAGCTAACCGTGATTCTGGCACGTGAAAACCGAGCTACAACGCTTGTAAATAATCTACCCAACAACCCTAGAGAGGGGCTAGGACTAGATTGTAAGTAAATCGATCAACCAAGAAAACCAACCGAAACCCTTTGTGGGTTTCCTTCTGCGATCGAACCAAGAGAGAGAGAGGGGAAGAGATTTTGTGATGTCTTGAATTATGAGGAGAAGGATTGTTTATATATGCCTAAGCATGTATCTTAAAACAAATAAAAGGAAGTTTTTCCCCTTCCTTTTCCCCCCATAACCGACGGCTAGAATACCCCATGGGGTGTTCTAGAACCTTCCAAACTTCTTTCTTTTGTGTTTACTTACTATATATTTATTTAACATTTGTTAGTACTTAACTATTAATTATTTAACGATCGTTAAAGTTATGTCCCGGTTTAAATTAATAAATACATAAATATATATTTGTTAATTAAATTAACTCTTTCCGTTTTGTGTGCAATCCCGTAATCTCGAGTTCGATCCTATCACACGACTATTAAATATAAGTCCATAAACTTACAGCTCCCACTTGTACATATTTCGAATATCGTGATTACATTGACTAGCGTGTAGTTACACTTAGCAATGTCACTAGTGCAACTCGAGTAAGGTCTCCTGGACAAAACCTTTTAACGATTCTGCATCGTGATTATTATCCTTTTATTTATAATACAATGTTAATAAGGATATGGATCTCAGTCATTCTTTTCGTTAACCATTCTGTTTCTCGCTCACAGATTCAGCAAGATTACCAAAACAAATTTGGGTGTGGCCACACAAACATCTTACTAATACCACGATGGGCCCACCTGTATTATACTCCAAAAAGAAATTAGAGGAAATAAATCCCATATTGACTACGAGCAAAACTTATGAATTTTGCAACACTTTCTAAAATAATCCTTATAGCGACCGGTAACGTTTAGCATTAGATTATTCCACAGAGATGCACTAGATTCATAACAGTTTCCTGGTATCTCAAGTCTAAGGATAACTTTTTTTTACTTAATGACAAAGATCCATAAAGTAAGAATATATAGTTGGGATAAGTCCTATATTTGATTCATCAAATATCATCTAAAATCGATCAATATACTTTCAAGTATACTCTATCGCTATTTTGATTTGTCTTAATTTTAATAATATTCCCATATTATTAATCGACAACGGACATTTAGCATAACATTTATTCATGGATTAAAACATGTAAAATAGGATACACTTATTAAATAATAAAAATAAACGAATACCAATCTTTATTTTATTATATAATAATGTCATAACATCCTTTATCCAAATACTATTCACAGATTTATTGCATGAGTTCGCTAGCTAGTTGCAGCCCAATCGTCTTGGCATGCTTAACTATCTTTGGTCTAGGCAAAGACTTAGTTAAAGGATCGGCTACGTTATCATCTGTGTGAACTTTTATTAATTTGATTTCATGAGCTTCAACTTGTTCTCGGACGTAGTGATGTCTACGCATAAAGTGTCTGGTGCCTTTCATGACTCCAGGGTCATTGGCAAATATTATTGCGGCAGAATTATCACAATACATATCTATAGGTTCTTTAACTAAAGGCATCACTCCAAGATCTTCAATAAACTTCCTAATCCAAACAGCTTCCATTACAGCTTCTAAAGCAGCCATGTACTCGGACTAAGTAGCATGCATTGCAATCGTTGTCTGTTTCTTGCTCTTCCAGTCAACTACTCCTCCATTGATAACAAAAACGTAACCCGTCTGAGACTTCGTATCGTCTTTATCACATTGCCAGGACGCATCACAAAAACCTATGACATTCAGTTCTGTGTCTGGTTTCCCTCCATATACCAAAAACATATCTTTTGTACTCCTCAAATACTTTAGAATATGTTTAACAGTAGTCCAGTGGAGCTTCCCTGGATTCTGTTGGTATCTACTGACCAACTTCTGAGCAAACGCCACATCAGGCCTTGTGCATCTAACAGCATACATTATAGATCCTACAGCCAAAATGTAAGGTACCTTCTGCATGTATGCCTCCTCTTCAAAAGTTGATGCATCCATCTCATGACTCAGATTATGCTTAACTTCCATAGGTTGAAAACCTTTCTTGGAATTATGCATATTATACTTCTTCAAAATCTTATCTATATAAGCATCTTGACATAGACCAATTAACCGTCTTTTCCTATCCCGATAGATCTTAATTCCCAGAATGTATGCAGCTTCTCCTAAATCCTTCATAGAAAAACATTTACCAAGATAATCCTTAACTGCTTTAAGTCTTGGAATGTTACTTCCCATGATTAATATCTCATCAACATATAGGACTATGAATACTACATCACTCCCATTAGCTTTGTGATACACACATGGCTCATCACGATTCTGAATAAATCCAAACTTTTTGATTTCTTCGTCAAATCTTTTATTCCATTGACGTGATGCTTGCTTCAAACCATAAATGGACCTTTGAAGTTTGCACACATGTCCTGGATTTTCAGGATCATCATACCCTTCTGGTTGCTGCATATAGATGTCTTTATTTAATCGACCGCTCAAGAAGGCAATTTTAACATCCATTTGCCATATCTCATAGTCATAGTATGTTGCTATAACTATGAGAATCCTAATAGCTCTTAAGTCTGCTACAAGAGAAAATGTCTCCTCATAGTCTACGCCAAAAGTTGAAGTAAAACCTTTAGCTACTAAACGAGCTTTATAGGATTGTACTTTTCTGTCCATGTCAGTTTTCTTCTTGTATATCCACTTATGTCTCACTACTTTAGCATTTGGTGGTGGTTCTACAAGAATCCAAACATCATTTACTTTAATGGATTTCATTTCCTCATCCATAGCAACTGTAACACCCCATTTTGATAATGGAATGTCATGCGTAATTATCGCGCGTCATCAAAGCATACAAGGATAAATGTCTAAAACATTACATGACCATAGAGATAACTGGAATCAAACATCGGTTCCCAAACATAAGCCCAAAACATAATAAAGCAAAAGAAATGAATGAAAGACTAAACAAGCATAAGTATATGAAGGCAAAAAGGAAAAGAAGTCCCTAGCAGCTTCCATCCTATGCACGTCCTCCAAATGCTCGAGTCTTTCCTAGGGTACCTGCCGTTAGGGACATGGAAAGGAAAGTAACGGCTGAGCAAAACGCTCAGTGCACAGATATAGACATAGTATAAATGACTAAAACGTAATAAAGACTTAATAGCAGCGGAAAGGTATAAGTCCTGGAAAACCTGGAACATGTTCATAAAACTGGTTTTATAGTTAGAAAAGCCTTATGTTTATCTTATGAAAACTGTTTAACATATTTTACCATTAGCCAATATAGGTCATAAAAATCCACCGTGCATGAATACTTGGAGGGGTGACCTCATCATGCAAATTAGAGGGGCTGCCTCTAATTTAATATACTGGTTTTGGGTAGGAGGGATCAGCTCCTTGTGAAGGATACAAGGCACACACCACATTCACACTGAGTAATCTGCTGAAAACATGTAACTAGGATGCACCCATACGCCCCACATGATAAATATAATAATCTGGCCAAAAGCTGAAGGGACGCCACAAGCAATCACTCCGCCGTGGTGAAGTCATAACACTAGTGCCTCTAGTGTTATGGTTATGGTACCTCCATAGCTAGGTGAAACTGTTCATGCATGTATATGGCTATAGGTATTCTAAATTACACATAAGCAAATCAAACATATAAACTTATACTACGAGAAAACAGTTGGCTGCATACGGGGAATCCTAATAAGGAAAGAATGTCCATACTGAAAGGACGGGAATCCGTACCTTATGTCCAGTGAACGAAGAAGACGAACTGAGGAGAGTCCTACTTCGGTATCACTAATGCTACATAAATACATACGTGTATAAGTATCTGCTTACTAAATATGTAACTGGTTTTATGTAATGTCTTAGCTTATTTTATACGTTCATGTCATGTTTTACTGTTTTAAGCCTTAAACTGTGTTTATCTTATATTTTTTCTGTTCTGATTAAGTATTACTTGTATTTCATGTATTATTATACTTACTGTGTAATAATAAGTAACTTTCTAAAAATAGCAGGTTTCCTTAAAATAGAAAGTTTCAAAACATAGAAAGTTACCAAAAATAGAAAGTTTCCAAAAATAGAAAGTTTCTAAAAATAGAATTACTGCTTAAAATAGATAAGTTTCTAAAAATAGAAAGTTTCCATAAATAGATTAGCTGCCTTAATTACATAAGTTTCTAAAAATAGAAAGTTCCCATAAATAGATTAGCTGCCTTAATTAAATAAGTTTCTAAAAATAGAAAGTTTTCATAAATAAATATAAGCTGGTTAAATAAGCTAAGTATATAAGCTTAAGTGTTTTCTGATTATTTTTCTAAGTCATATTGATATAAGGTATAGTTTATTAATTATTACATGTAATTTAAATAAACTATAGGTTAAAAGTCTTTAATTAAATATATCATGTTTTTAATTAAATAAAGTTAAATACTTAGGTTAAAACATGTATTATTAACTATTAGTAATATAACCTAAGTCATGTTAAATAATTAATTATAACCATGGTTTTTAATAATTAATTAATTATAAAGTCTAGAAAATATAAATACTTAGGTTAAAATCCATGATCTAATAATTAAATTATAACCTAAGTCATGTTTATTAAATTAATCATGTCATATTTTATTAATTTAATCTTTAACATATAACTATTAAAATCATAATATTAACATAATCAATGAACCGGATCGTGACTAAACACCATGAACCGGACCCGTAATCAACACCATACCCCGAACCACTTTGGGGTTTCCCCTTGTTTGCTGCTGCCGTGGGACCCACACCACCAAACCGAGACCATGAGGTCTCGGTGGTGGTTCACAAGCCAAGCCGAGACCCCTTAGGGGTTCGGTTTAGGCGTCGGCTAGACAAACACCCCTAAAAACCCTTGTTTTGATCTACCCCATAATCATAGGCATGTTTAATAAATGTTTTTAATTAGTTTTTAAAAACATCATGATCTTATGTAATTTAATAAATCAAAACATAAAAGAAAATGATTAAAAAGGTTATACCGAATGCGTGGATCGATCAAGGATGAACACACACGAATGCTTGTACAAAATTCAAGATCAAAAATCAAACCGAAACACCTTTGTGGTGTTCTTGAAAGTGGCGGCCAAAGAGAGGAAGAAAGGAGAAGGAGAAACTTTTTAGGGTTTTGTTATTTTTACTGTAATGTGAATTATGACCAAAAGATCTTACCTTAACCCCTTTTTGCTAGTTAGTTAATTTTGCATGGGCTAAGCCCATTTTTCCTCCCTAATTTCGTGGTATGGGGCCCACATGGGGGTAACCCGTACTTTTCTCGAGTCTAACTATTATAGTGTATTCTCGTGTTTTATCGTGTTCGTGTTTTACGTGTTTTTATTAATTATTAACCGTGACTTAATATATTTATTCGTGTTCGTAATAAATATATATACGTAAATAATATTAGCTTGTGATTAAATTACGTTCATGATTTCATGATCGCATGTTCGGAATTATAATTATTATTTGAATAATTATCGTGTGTTCATACGTAATAAATACTTATCGTGTTCTAACACGTACGCAATACTTAAAATTCTTATACGTGAACATAAACATACTATAAAAGGAAAGTTTTAATCTAGTACGTACGATCTTAAGGGTACTATTCATGGTGAAAGCATGCGGGTTTTACAGCAACCATCCACTTATCCTTCTCAGGATTAAGTATGGCGGATTTATAATTAGCGGGTTCACCAAGATCCCCTAACTCATCATCATCCTCTATGTTAAGACATATATTGCGATTTTCATTTTTAATCATTGCGCATCTACGCAAAGGAACTAATTCCGGTGGAACCGCCAGACCTGGTTCTATAGGAATTATATCGCTAGTGTTTTTAGAAGGTAATGTATCTATATGACTCTCTTCTAGATTATAATTTCTCCCACTGAATTCTTGATTAACAAGATCATATTCAAGGAAGTCTCCATACCTAGCAACAATCACTTTGTTCTCAGGTGGATAATAAAAGTAGTAACCCATAGTTTCCTTAGGGTATCCTACAAAGATACATTTTACAAATCGTTGTTCCCTCTCGCGCCGATTGATGAAAAAGTAATCGAATTGGAAAAGTCCAAAGAAGACTTTGACCCGTTTTGTCACCCGAGTCACGTTTCACATACAGCTCATAACCCCAGACCTTTAAATAAGACAAATATGGCTTCTTGCCATGCCATAGTTCATATGGTGTCTTATCAACCTTCTTTGTGGGAACCATATTTAAAATGCGAACAACAGACTCTAAAGCATAATCCCAAAAGGATAAAGGTAAAGTTGTAAGATTAAACATAGATCACACCGTATCTAATAATGTACGATTTTTCCTTTCGGATACACCATTTTGTTGTGGAGTATAGGGAGAAGTAAGATGCTGAACAATTCCATTATCACCTAGATAATCTATAAACTCTTGACTTAAATATTCACCACCTCTATCAGAACGAAGAGCTTTAATCTTCTTCCCTAATTGTAGTTCTACTTCTTCTTTAAACACTTTGAATGTTTCAAATACCTCATGTTTATGCTTAAGTAAATAAACATAACCATAACGGCTATAATCATCTGTAAATGTTAAGAAGTAGCTAGCACCTTTCCTTGATGTATGTCTAAGTGGTCCACACACATCAGTATGTATAAGTCCAAGTAGATCATTAGCTCTTTCAATATTGCTATTAAAAGGTTTCTTGGTCATCTTTCCAGAGATACAAGACTCACACTTATCAAATGATTCATCATTGATATTTTCCAAAAGACCTTCACGTTGAAGCTTTTGTATACGAGTCTTCCCAATATGGGCAAGTCTACAATGCCAAAGATAAGAAGAGTTCTTGTCAAACTTTCTCTTCTTACTCATCCTAAATACAAATTTATTGTTCTTGGATTCATTATCATGCATGTCTATTTCAAACACACCATTCACAGAAATTGCATTAAAATAGAAAATACCATTTTTCCAAACAGAAATTCCATTATTATCAATCATGTGAACAAATCCATTATTTAACAAACAAGAAAAAAAAATAACACCCCTAACAATTGTAGGTGCATAATGACAATCGTTTAATCTCAGTACTAAACCCGAAGGTAAAACTAGATTAAAAGTTCCTATAGCTTCAACCGCTGCTTGTGCGTCATTGCCCACTTGCAGAAATTGTTCCCCCATAGGAAAGCTTCATTTCTAGTTTAAATCCCTGCAGCGTATTACAAATGTTAATACCGCATCCCGTATCATATGCCCAGGAATTTAATTTTTATGTTAAACTGGATAATTCAATCATAAATAAAGTACCTGAAGCTGCAGCGCTCTGCTCAGACTTCCTCTTTATTTCTAGCAATTTTTCGAGGTAAATAGGGCAATTCCTCTTCCAGTGACCACTTGCCTTGCAATGGTGACTTGTCTCATCCTTTTGAGATTGACGCTTCTTGACAAAGTTCTACTTAGGTTTCGAATAAGTCGCAACTTGTTTGCCCTTATTACCCTTGCCTTTGCCTTTCTTCTTATTCACTTGCGGTTTTGGCTTAATCAGTTTACCCTTTTGTATGGTTAGTACAGAAGGTGTAGCGGTAGATGCCTTGTCTTTCAACACCTTTTCATAGTCAATGAGCATTGCATGCAAATCATTAACTGTCTTCCCCTGCAATGCATATTATAGTTTCTAACGAAATCATTGAAGTCCTTGTTACGGGACCTATTAATCAAGTTGATAGCCATATTATGATCATAGGGTTGTCCTAGTGCAATGAGATGTTCCATATAACCCCTCATCTCCAAATAATGGGCACTTACAGACCTTCCTGGAGCTTGCTTGCATCTATGCAAAACATCTACTAAGTCGTAGATCTCCACAGCTTGCGGCTTCTCAAACATATCCTTGATCTCATCAAGCATTCGCTTAGGTGAAAATAGCTCATACTTCTGTTGAAGTGCAGGAGCCATTTTACTTAGCATTAAGCAAGCCACCTCCGAGTGCTTCTTAACATTAGCAGCGTGTTCAAGCCTTTGCGCATCAGAAGCTCCTTCAGCAAGATCCTCCGGATAGGGAGTAGTCAAGATATTGATATTACCCGCTGCTCTTAAGATAATTCTTAGCGAGCGGTACCAATCATTGAAGTTTAGGCCAGTAAGTTCAGGACGTTCAAAGAAAGCTTTGAACGCGGAACTTATAGTGTTATTGGTGGGTTGAGCCATTTCTACAGAAATAAGTTCAAATATTAGTATTTTTGATAACAAAATAATTTCAAGAAAATAAAATTACCCCGGTATAGAAACCATATTATTTTCCTTGAATTCTAGAACTATATTGACATAGATCCATTACATCAGTTGATCTGCTAGTAATGAATGTACTCAGCCTAGCGACTTGTCGAACAATTCAATTGGAAAACAATTTTCAATTTCTAGATATTTAAGGGATTTACATTGCCAAAAAACGTTTTACATTATAAACATGTTTCATCCCTTCTGAATGCATTAAGTTTCCAGATCTCACTGAGTAACTTAATTAAGTCGTCTAATCTGAGTAACATAAAACCATCATACGAATTCTCATTCTACAAATGGTTTTCTCTCCATCACAACATCACCAAAAAATCTCATTTGATGACGAAGTAATTTCAAGTGTTCGTCAATTAGGAGCATTCGACTTAAATTTTAAGGGTATAAATTTTGATGTCAACATCAATGTATGGAGAAGCATGCATACAATCTCCATAGCATAAGTTTAATAAAACATTTAGTAAACTTTTTCACAAGATTAAATTTCTTCATCAACTATGTTGAGGTATTGGATAAACCAATTAAAGAACTTACCCATAACTATTCACAATGTACTTTTGCTAGAACTCGGCTACGCACAAAGCAATACCCTTATTCATTGTGTTTCAGATGTGAATTTGTGGTAAATCATCCTTAAGGTATAACTAATTAATAATCGTATGTAATTTCAATTTGACGCACAGGCGAGCCGGGAATTTGGTCAGCGACTAATGGCATAATACCTCCTTCCTTAACCGGGTACATGACCAGCGGTGCGTTAAACTCACTTTATAATTTGTCAAAAGGAGTAGGCCGTTAGATTATTATTGCAATTCACCAATCAACGTAATCTTATGTAATTTAAATCTCTAACAAATCATTATTTTAATATGATTTAGTCCATATTATTTCTTTTCATAAAAAACCCTTAATTCAACAATTTTATATATAAACAAGTAAAAAGGTTTAAATCATAAACACATAATAACAATTTATATGTGCAATAAATGAATCAAATAGCAACATGCATACGATTTATTCAATAATCATCAAATCTAGGTCTTTATATTCATATAAAAGTCTTCCCTAATTCTAGATTTTTATGAATCAAATAATCACGTAGCATATAAAATCATATAAACATATAATTTTATGATCCATGAAAACATGCATTTAATCATGGAATCTCCACAAATCTTAACAATTAAATCTCTACGGATCATAACCATACATGACATAACAATTAATCATGCAAATTAATCTAAAATTATCCCACATGTAATTTAGGGTTTCAAAACAATTCCCTTTCTTTTTATTAAAAGTTCGGCAAAAACTCTAATTTTTTAAAAAACAAAACCCTAATTTTATGAAAACTTAAAAAACATGTAGTTTTAACTCAAAACAAATATTAGTTAAAAAAACTTTAGATTTTCGATAATTATAACATGTTAAAACCTGGCTCTCGATGCCACTGAAGGTTTATTAATATCATAATTATATAAAACCCTAAACAAGATCAGAACACATATAACGGAAGCGATTTAACAAGATCATAATAATAACACAATTATAATTAATCGAATCAGGGTTACATACCTTTACGCTAAAGCAATTCCTCAAGACGAAGAACTAATCACCAATTCGGGTTTATACCGTAATATACCAAGATATAGTCTAAAGTAAGACTATATTACGATCTTGTACACACGTAATACAACGAGCTAACCGTGATTCTAGTACATGAAAACCGAGCTAGAACGCTTGTAAATAATCTACCCAACAACCTAGAGAGGGGCTAGGACTAGATTGTAAGTAAATCGATCAACCAAGAAAACCAACCGAAACCCTTTGTGGGTTTCATTCTGCGATCAAACCAAGAGAGAGAGAGGGGAAGAGATTTTGTGATGTATTGAATTATGAGGAGAAGGATTGTTTATATATGCCTAAGCATGTATCCTAAAACAAATAAAAGGAAGTTTTTCCCCTTTCTTTTTCTCCCCATAACCGACAGCTAGAATACCCCCATGGGGTGTTCTAGAACCTTCCAAACTTCTTTCTTTTGTGTTTACTTACTATATATTTATTTAACATTCGTTAATACTTAACTATTAATTATTTAATGATCGTTAAAGTTATGTCTCGGTTTAAATTAATAAATACATAAATATATATTTATTAATTAAATTAACTCTTTACGTATTGTGTGCAATCCCGTAATCTTGAGTTCGATCCTATCACATGACTATTAAATATAAGTCCATAAACTTACATGGAGTATGTCATTTTATATCTGGATAGTTCTTCCAGTTATTACATTAATTACCAATGTTTCCCTTAAATAATGGACTACCCTCAAACATTTGGTATTGATTTTCATAATTCAGATGTGAAACAGTCGTCATGATGTTAGATGATAGACACTGATACTCTATGTTGACAAATTATTTCTTGTATAACCTCGTCAGAGTTTCCATTTTACCGATTTCGCTGATAGGAATAAAACATACAAATTTAGTAAGACGATCGACAATTACCCAAATGGTGTCATGTCTAACTGAAGTAACAGAGTCCTTTATTGTTCTTTCCTATTTCCATTTAGGAAATTCGGGTTGATGTGATGTATCTCTTAATGCATAATATAAGGATTTCAAAGTTTCTTCGAGTTAAATAGAATACTTCATAATCCAAGTATTCATAAATTTCAAGTCTTATATTTAATATAATGACGATAAGACGAATATTCAAAGGAGTAGGATAATGATGAGACTGCTTTTATACATAGTTTCATCGTCCAAAACGGGCTTAAAATGCATAAAATATCATAAACAGTGCCAAAAATATGCTTGTGTTTGTTCAATGTGTATTTTAGGTACGGATATTGAGAAAATGGCAAAAGATCACAAGAAACAAGCCAAAACGAACACGGGAAACGAAGCCGCACAATGAACCGGGCCCTAGAGTTGATTTTTCAAGAATAACCCTTGAAGAATTAAAGATTGTACAAGAAGAGTCCTCCAATATTGAAGAATTGACACTTTAAACCCTTGTATATTCATAATTACAAGTTTGGTCCTTAAAGTTTGTCAAAATTATAAAAAGGACCCTCCACTTTGAAGAATTGACAAGAATGGTCCCTCACAAATGAAGACTTGTCACTTTTAGTTTCCATAAAGTCAACCGTACAAGTCAAGACCGTGAAGTATGAAGACATTACAAGAATGGTCCTTCAAATATCATCAAATGGCAAAACAAGTCCTTGAAAACACTTTGCATAACTTTTTTGGGGCAAAAGTGTGAAAAACCAAACTTTATTAATAAAGGAAAATTAGATTTGCCTTATTACAACTGAAGTGAAAGAAGAATGGAAGAAGAAGGGCTACATCTAGGAAGACAAGAAACTTATCTAGACCACTCTTGGTGTGACACGTGCCCCACTAACACATTTCAACCAATCACCACACTCCCTTTTGCCACATCACCTTCCACTTAAACCGGTTATAACCAACTTATTTAATTAAGTTAAATAACACGGTTAACACAAATTCAAATCCTAATCCGAATCAAAACACCCACTATTCATCATAATAACAAAATTGAGGGTTTGATAATTACTTGGAATTAAGCCTAAAACTATCCAGAAATATGATTAGGGTCACACTAATCCTAAACCCGCCTTTAAAACCCATGCCACATCATCACAAGACTTACATGTACCAACCTGCTACACGTTTTTTGGAGAAGATGCCAAAATGTTAGAAATACGTTTTAACGTATATTAGAAGTATCGGTCACTCCACAATATTATTTATGTTGTAATAACTCGTAGTTAGTGTTACTTATTAAGTTAAGTAAGAAACCGGCCCATGGGCTTGTCATGGGCTGGCCCAAGTCCAAATAAGGCTTGGAAGTATAAATACCCCTTTCCTCCTTGGAAAGGGGTTGGTTGTTGATTTTCACTTTTCTCATTTGAATAAAAAAACACATAGTTTCTCTCTCACTTTCTCTCTCTAGTTTCTCTCTCTAGAAAACATCAACCCACTTCATAGATTCATAGGTTATCAAGATTCTACATTTGGTATCAAGAGCCTAGGGGTGAATTAAGGTAAGGATTGTGTTGCTTTTTTAGTTTTTGAATCAATTAGTGATCTTTAGGAAAAATCAATCTTAAATCTTGTTGTTTTTGGTGTTTTTGTTATTGGGATTAATTGATAAGGATTGGGTTTAGCTTATTTTGGTAAAAATCATAAAACTTTTTGTGGTTTTTGATCAAAAAATCGGATTTAAAACTCTATTCAAAGTCTCGAACTTAACATTCCCAGATTATTCCGAATAGACGTTCTATTCGGAATATTAGATATTCAGCATAAAGGTTTTCCGAATAGACATTCCGAATAGGAGAGTTTTCCGAATAGCAGGATTTTTCGAATAGACATTCCGCATAGAAAAAGCTTTCCGAATAGCAATTTTTTCCAAATAGCAAAATCTTTTCGAATAGCAGAAGTATTCCGAATAGCCATCTTTCCGAATAGCCAACATTCCGAATTGAAGAAATATTCCGAATAGCAGGAACATTCCGAATAGGGTTATTCCGCATAAAGGTTTTTTTTCAGCATAGGGTTATTCCGAATAGGGATTACTCCGAATAGGATTTATTCCGAGTTAGGGTTATTCCGGATAAGCAAGTTCAAGGGGTATTTTTCCGAGTTTTTTCGACGATCTTTAGTGGATTTAATCTTGATTTCAACAACACAACAAAAATTCTCAACCTTTCTTCACTGCTCGATCAACTGATAATCTTTGTCTCTTTGAAGTGAACAAAATGAATCCGAATTCAGTAATGCCTCAGATGACATCACTTACGGATATTTACGTCATTACGGGTACGGATAATCGTCCTCCAATGCTCATCAAAGAAGTTTTTGAAGCATGGCAAGGCCGGATGATGTCTTACCTTAAGGGAAAACCGGTATATGGGAGGCTTATGGTCAAGTCAATTTTAAATGGTCCACTTGACTATGGTACCATCATGGTTAACAATGTGACTCGACCAAGGGAGTTTGAAGAACTTACACCAGCTCAACAACTTGTTGCCGATGCAGACGAAAAGGCTCTTCAAACCATTCTCCAAGCTCTTCCACATGACATCTATCGGATGGTAAGTCAGTATACGGTGGCAAAGGATTTATGGGAACGTCTAAAGGTGTTGCTACAAGGTACGTCTCTTACCAAACAGGAAAGGGAATGTCAGTTGTATGATCTGTTTGATAGATTCACGTACAACCCAGGGGAAACGCTTCACGATTATTACTTCAGATTCACCACTCTCATGAATGATCTGAATGTATACAATCTTGTGATTGCTCCATTCCAGGTTAACACTAAATTTTTGAATACTTTACCTCAAGCTGAATGGGGTGAGTATATTACCGATGTTAAGTTAACCAGGGATTTGCATAAATGCAATCTGGATCAGCTATATGCTTTTCTTCAGCAGCATGAGAAACATGTGATCATGCACCGTTCTCCTCGAGGTATGTACCCTGATTCCTTAGCTTTGATGGCGAATCAACCAAGCTTGTCACACAACAACACTCCTTATATCTTGGGACATCAAGCCTATCATCCATCACCTTACATGACACCAACCTTCCCCCAATACTCGATTCTACCGCAACCACCCACCTCACATCAGCAACAATATCGGTTTAATGCACCTTCACCACACTATGCTTCACAACCTCACCCAGCAAGTATTGCACCTTATGCTCAGCCTTCATATTCTTCTTATCAATAGAATGCAGCATATCCATCAAGCTACTCTGACCACATGAGTGTTCCTTCTAGTGCTTACGCAGCTCAACAAGACCAAGCATTGTATTGTGATGATGAGGAAGTCCCCATTCCTGAATTCAAACAGGGAACTGATCCAGTTGAAGTGTTAGCCACTATGTCTGCTTACTTCACAAGGACTTTAAGCAAACGAGGATTTAGAAGACCAGCTCCTACCAACAATCAGTTGAGGAATTCTTCCAATTCTCGCCAACAAGCTACTATTGAGAATGGCAGGGTAATGGTTCAACCTATTCAACCTTATCAGGGGAGACCTACTACAACCACCAATGCTCGCACGGTCAATCCTGCTCCTATGGTCAACACTCCTCCACGGGCAAATTCCACAGGCAAGTTGAGAATGATAACATGCTACAACTGCAAGGAAGAAGGGCACATGTCCAGGGATTGCAAGAAACCCAAGAGGTGAAGGGATGGTCAATGGTTTGCAGAAAAGATTTATCTGGTGAATGCTCAGGCACAAGGAAGGGAACTTGATGAAGAGGAGCTTGCATTTCTTGCTGATCCAGGGATTGCTGAACAAGACACTGTCACCACACAGAATGCAGCATACCAAGCAGATGATCTTGATGCGTATGACTCAGACTGTGATGAATTTCAATCTGCAAAGGCAGCTCTAATGGCAACTATCTCCAGCTTAGGGCCAGAAAAGAGATCTGAGGTACTTATTAATACCACTGATAATACCACTGATGCTAGTATTCAACCACATCAAGTTGTGCAAGAGCGTGCTGATTCGAATGAATCTTCGGTGGTGAGTCATTCAAATGAGGAGACAATCAATGATAGTAATATCAATGTGAGTCCCCAGACTTTGAGTGAATCACAACCGGGAGCCATTTCGCATACGCATACTCCTACTCAACAAGATTTGGTCATGGTTCCTGCTACATTACTTAGCCAAATGAATGCTGCACTCTTAGAAACCATAGCTAAGAATAAGAATTTGTCTAATGAGCTTGCCTTAAGCAACGAGAAAGTTCAAACTTTAGAATTAGTGCCTTCGTCTAGTGTTCTAACAAATCCCGAGTATGATCATTTTCGAAACAAACAAATGGGTCATTTGCAAGAAATTGAAAACTTAGCAAATCTTTCTAATGAACTTAAAGAAAAAGAGTTAGTAGTCACTAATTTTCAAAAACTTCAAACGGATTTTGAATTACTCGAGTCTAAGAAGAATGAAATGGAGATTAATGCTGCTAATAAGATTAGAAGTCTAGATTATTTGCTTTTAAGACAATACGCTACTTCTCAACTAGTGCACTTATTTGATGCTTCGTTTAGAGAATTTAACTTATCACGTCAAAAAGGCCTTCCCCCTAACCCACGGTATGCAAAACAAGCTTTGATCCATAATCCTAGACTTTATAATGCATCCCAATTAGGATTGGTCTTAGACCCGGTTGTTATTTTCGATGATCGCACAAGTAAGGATCTAGTTGATGAGGATCGGTCATACAACTCTGCAAAATATCCCGATTGTGATTATTTTAAAATGAATCAGGAGCTTGCTAAAACGGATTTTAGAATTCGCTTCCATATGGACAAAGATCTCATTACAGCACCAACCTACATGTTGAATGAAGAAAACCCTAGTACATTTCCTACACTTGTCAACATGGAAGGTCCTAAGGAAATTCCAAAGGATCTTCCACCTGTTAGCACTGTATGGTTAAACTTGCAAGAGATTAATCAATACTTTACTAATTTTGACAAGGTCATTTTGGAATGTACGACTTCAAATGGCCTAAACGCCGGAGAATGGGCTTTCGAACACATGAACGAGGTGTTTAAAAATGAGATCAATCCATTTGTCGAAAGTATAAAAGGAAGTTTTGCATCTCTTAAAGAAAATCTTGAATTTGAAATTGGAGAAGTTCAAAAAGTGTTTTATGAAATGGACACCGCTTACGAACTACAACTAATTGAAAAGGAAAAGATTTTATCCGAATATGACCGATTCTTGTCCGAAGTAATCTCGTGTGATGTGCTTACTACTATAAATGTTAATTATTCGAATGAGCTTACATCCGCTATGATTAACTGTGATGATGTGAATATTTATGATGATGTGTGTGATCTCTCTGTAAATGTTGCTGATACTGTAAATGAGGTAGATAATCATTCTTGTCACGAATCTAACGCTGAGTTTTTAAAGCTACAAGATTCTTACAATTTACTTTCAAAACGCTTTAATCAACTAGAACAACATTGTATATCTTTAGAATTAAAACAACGAACTCAAAATGAGGATCTTTTGATAACAAATAGTTGTGAAAACGGTGTTGAGACGAGTGACAAGATGATTGCAATAGTTAAGGCATTAGAGGAAGAGATTATGAGATTGAAGAGAGATGTGTCATCAAATGAAACACTAAAATTGGAACTAGAGGCCGCAGAGTCAAAAAACCAGGACTTAGAAATTAGACTTTCGTCTATTCTAGGGGAGATGGATCGTGCAAGACAGGGAATGTCCAAAATTTATGGTTCACTAGAAGAACGCTTCGCTTTTAATGCGGCACAGCAACAATCTTATGTTGAACAATTGAACCAAAAATGTGAGGAAATCTCTGACTTAAACATCATGCTCATTGACAAAAATATGGTTTTGGCCGAGTTAAAGGAGACAATTCTTCTCACCCGACAAGAAGTTGTTGATAACTCAGCTACCGGCTCTGCACCGTCCACTAGTGCTCCAACAACCAAGTCAGTAGTGCTCTATAAGAACCCGCTCCATAAGAAAAACCCGGTTACCTACGATGATTATATGAGGAATGCAATTAAGCATGTAGATCTTGTTAGGGATATTTTAGACGATCTTTATGCCTTAGATCCCTCAAGTAGCTACTATTATTCAGCGCATGAATATATTAAGCGTGTTCAATATTGCTTAGCATACTTGCAATACATAGGTAAACCAGGTTCTGCACTACTCACTAATCGACCCATTGCTGTAACTCCATTTAATAAAACTCCAGGAGCAAAACCGTCATTGGCACAATCAAGTAAGGCACCTTTAAAATCTGTTGCTAATGTTCCCACTTTGCCTTCTACAGGATTAAAAGAGACTACTAAGGCAAAAGGATCGCCACTCAAGAAAGATAAGATCAAGCCCTCCACTAGTAGTGCCAAAAAGAAGAAAGTAGAAGCTCACCATAGGAATGTTAGTTCAGTTTTAATAAAAAGAATCATGTTAAGACTAAAAGCTCTGCGCCTGTGCAGAAGCCTAAACAATTCGTGAATTCTAATTTGAATTGTTGGAATTGTAATGAATGTATGTTTTCCCAACGTCATGATTTGTGTCTTATTGATCATGTGAATGAAATGAATGCCATTAGGAATAATCTTGAATGGAAGCCAACTGGTAGAACTCGTGCCCAAGTTGGCTGGCAATGGCGTCCCACTGGTAGGACCTTTACATTAGATGGAAAAATGTGCCCTTTAACTAGGAAGGCATCCATTGAGGTTAGGTCTGAGCGTCCTTTAGTTAGGCACACTAGCACTAAAGTATGGAAACAACGCCCTTTAATTAGGTCAGCCCCCACTATAGTGCCTATCAGTGAAGAAATACCTCAGGATTTAAGCCAACTAGAATCTACACCACCAACTAGGAAGAAGAAGGCTAGGAAATCTAAGAAACCTAAAGTTAGCAAATCTAAGATTATTAAATCTGTACCTGCTAATAACAAGGAACATTCAGATTCCGATACCTCTACATTGTCTTCGTGTGGTGATATTTTCAGGTGGTCCAAATCATCCTCTGGTATTTGGACTCCGGTTGTTCAAAGCATATGACTGGAGATCGCTCGATGCTCCGAAATTTCGTCAGCAAGTTTCTTGGTACGGTTAAATTCGGGAATGATCATATTGCAAAGATAATGGGGTATGGTGAATATCAGATTGGAAACGTTACGATTTCAAGGGTATACTATGTAGAAGGTCTTGGTCATAATTTATTCTCAGTAGGACAGTTTTGTGATTCCAACCTAGAGGTTGCTTTTCGACAACACACTTGTTTCATCCGCAACTTGGAAGGAAAAGATTTGTTGAAGGGATCTCGTGGTGCAAATCTTTATACGTTGTCCCTACAAGACATGATGGCCGCTTCTCCAGTATGTCTTCTCTCTAAAGCATCTAAGACCAAGTCTTGGTTATGGCATCGCAGATTATCTCATCTCAACTTTGATGCTATTAATCATCTGGCTAAAAACGAATTAGTTCGTGGTCTTCCAAAGCTTAAATTTCACAAGGACCATTTATGTTCCGCGTGTTCAAGGGGGAAAAGTACCAAGAAATCTTACAAACCCAAAGCTAAAGACACCAATCAAGAAAAACTTCATCTTTTGCATATGGATCTTTGTGGGCCAATGAGAACTGAAAGTGTGAGCGGTAAGAAATTCATTCTCGTTATTATGGATGATTTCTCCAGGTTTACATGGGTAAGATTTTTACATACAAAGGATGAAGCACCGAAGGCTATCATCACTTTTCTGAAATTCATTCAGGTACGTTTGAATACTACTGTCCGCCGTATTCGTACAGACAATGGAACAGAGTTCGTCAACCAGACTCTTCGTGATTACTATGAAGGAGTTGGTATCTCATATGAAACATCCGCTGCACGCACTCCACAACAAAACGGTGTCGTTGAAAGACGGAATCGTACGCTTATGGAAGCTGCTAGGACTATGCTGATTTATGCGAACGCTCCATTGTTCTTGTGGGCAGAAGCTATATCTACTGCATGTTTCACCCAAAACCGTTCTATCATTCAGAAACGCCATGGAAAAACACCTTACGAGCTTCTACATGACCGTAAACCCGATGTTTCATTCTTTCATGTGTTTGGTGCTCTTTGTTATCCAAACATTAATAGTGAGAACTTGGGCAAGCTTCAACCGAAAGCCGATATAGGTATTTTCATTGGTTACTCACCCTCCAAGAAAGCATACTGAATCTACAACCGTCGTCTTGGTAAGATTGTAGAAACTATGGACGCAGATTTCGATGAGCTGACAGCGATGGCTTCTGAGCAACGCAGCTCTGAACCCGCGCTTCATGAGATGGGAACCGGTACTATTAGTTCCGGATTAGTTCCCAATAATCCTACTTCTACATCATTTTTACCACCAACAAGGCCCGAGTGGGATAAACTGTTTCAACCGTTGTTTGATGAATTCTTTGATCCCCCAAATGATGAAGTTCCAGCACCTGTAGTGATAGCTCCAATACCTGAAGTTGTTGCTCCTGCTAATGAAGCTTTATCTAATGCATCTTCAATTAACATTGAACCGGATGCACCTTTACCAAGTGATTCTCAAACTACACCTGAATCGTCACCCCTACTTGTGCCTAATGATGTGGAAGAGGATTCTATTGATCACGATTTGGAATATGCTCAACTGCAAGAGCTTCCTTTCTTTGGTGTAGCGATACCTGAAAACCCTTCAGCTGCGTCTACCTCAGAAGAAGCTCCTTCTATTGTTCACTCCAGACCACCTAGGATTGAAAAACATAGCACCAAATGGACAAAAGATCACCCAATTAGGAATGTCATTGGTAATCTTGATCGACCAGTCTCTACACGCCATCAATTACAAGAGAGTGCACTCTATTGCTACTTTGATGCATTTCTCTCCGAAGTTGAACCTAAAAATTGGCAACATACTATGACTCAATCATCTTGGATTGAAGCTATGCAGGAGGAACTAAATGAATTCCAAAGACTTGAAGTATGGGAATTAGTTCCTCTCCCTGACAAGGTTAACATCCTTACTTTGTTGTGGGTCTATAAGGTTAAACTTGATGAGATGGGTGCAGTCTTGAAGAATAAGGCTAGATTGGTTGCTAGAGGATATAAACAAGCCCTGGGTATAGACTTTGAAGAATCTTTTGCTCCTGTTGCGAGATTGGAGGCTATTAGACTATTCCTTGCGTATGCTGCTCATATGAACATGATCGTCTATCAAATGGATGTGAAGACGGCATTTTTGAACGGTGAACTAAGGGAAGAAGTCTATGTTAGTCAGTCGGATGGGTTCGTTAGCACGGAGTTTCCTAATCATGTGTACAAGCTTAAGAAGGCTCTCTATGGGTTGAAACAAGCTCCACGTGCGTGGTATGACCTCCTTTCAACATATCTCATCTCGGAAGGCTTCTCCAAAGGCAAGGTGGACCCAACTCTATTCACTCTCAAGGAGGACAACGACATGATTCTGGTACAAATTTATGTTGATGATATAATATTTGCTGCCTCTAACATAGAATTGTCACAACGCTTTGAGAAGATAATGTCCACACGCTTTCAGATGTCAATGATGGGAAAATTTTCATTTTTCTTAGGATTACAAATTTCTCAGAATCCCAGAGGCATCTTTATTAATCAATCCAAATATGCTCTTGAATCTTTAAAGAAATATAACTTTGAAAATTGTGACCCCGTGGACACTCCAATGGTGGAGAAATCCAAGTTAGATGAAGATAGGAATGGGACTATTGTCGATCCAAAACTTTACCGTGGGATGATCGGCACCCTTCTCTATCTGACTGCTAGCAGGCCTGATTTACAATTTGCTGTATGCATGTGTGCCCGGTATCAGGCTCGGCCTACCGAAAAGCACCTACATGTTGTGAAAAGGATCTTTCGGTATCTAAAAGGAACACTTCATCGTGGTCTATGGTATCCGAAAGATTCCTCTATTGCGTTAATATCATACGCAGATGCCGATCATGCTGGGTGTCAAGCCACGAGGCGTAGCACTTCTGGATCTGTGCAACTCCTTGGAGACAGATTGATCAGTTGTTCTTCAAAAAGGCAGAAAAGCGCTGCAATTTCTAGCACGGAGGCTGAATACATCGCCATGTCTGGTTGTTGTGCTCAAGTCCTTTGGATGAGATCACAATTAACTGACTACGGTTTGGGATTCAACAAAATCCCGATGTATTGTGACAACAAGAGCGCCATTGCCCTTTGCTGCAACTATGTTCAACACTCCCGGGCCAAGCACATAGACATTCGCTACCATTTCATTAAAGAGCAGGTGGAGAACGGAGTGATCGAGCTGTATTTTGTCACTACTGAGTACCAGCTGGCAGATATGTTCACCAAAGCCTTAGATCGAGGAAAAATCGAGTTTTTGATCGACAAGCTTGGTATGAAATCATTCACTCCAGCGACTCTCAAAGAGTTGGCAGAAGAATCAGCTGAATAGTGGTGGTAAACTATTCAGGCGTATCCTTTGTTCGTGATCATGTATATTATCGTAAATATATAAATCACAAAAGGAAAATACAAAAATATAAAACCAAGAAAAACCATAAAAAATATAAAACCTAGAAAAACCATAAAAATTATAAAAATCAAGAAAAACCAAAAATATTTTTCGTTTTTTAAATCGGGCATGTCTTTTAGTACGGTAATATTTACGGCTTTAGAAATGTCGATCAATATTGACATGGCGCCATAAATAGAGTCCGTATAAAAGTTGTACATTTTTAAAACATGCCCATAATGGCTTGTAGTTATTTCTGACTGCAACCCGGTTTTCATATTAAAGTCACGTATTTCCTTGGAAAACGTTGGCTCACAACGGGAATTAATTTTCTCGGGCATGATTTACAAGCCAAATCATGCAAAGGGATCAAGTTTACTTTATAACTTGGTCTAACACGAGTTAGTGTACGTCTCAGTGCATTAATTTGTCTAAATAAGAGAAATCTTATTGCCACCACGAATCAATCTTTTCAAGATATTAATTGGAAATGTTTTCATCATGTGCCTCGTTAAACAATGACTACAGCTCTTTAAATAGAAAACGGGTCATCGTTTAAGGGGGAGAAAATGTTAAATCATCTTTGACATCAAAAAGATCTTCAAAAGTTTTCGAGGAAACTCAAGTAGCTCAATGGTTGGATAGCTTTGGCACTTGTCTTGTTGTTGCTCATAAGTTTGTCGTGAATAGATTTTTGCGTGTGTTAAGATAGGTTAATCACTAAGGCTCGGGAATTTAACATAAGATAGGGTCAAAAATGACAAGAATTAAAACTTGGAAAACAAAAGAATTTTGATTGAAGAAAGAAGAAAAGTTGAGGGGTTAAATTCGACAATATGTCAAATGTGAAAGTTTGACCAAGTCAAAACTCACCCCCCCCCCCCCCCCCCGTTTCTTCCTTCATTCATTCTTCTGTTTCTCTTTTCCTTCGGCCGCCATTAACATACAAACACACAACCACACGAATTCAACCAAATCATCTCAAACTGTTAGTCATCTAGATCAAGATCTTCAAAAAGGTATTAAATCGGTTTAACAATTCATGCAAATCAATTCAATTAATTCATTTTAATTAGATTAAATCAAATTAGGTTTCTGCTTAGTTTAAGGTTTAATTAATTGGGGGTTTTGCCTGGGAATGACTCAGAATAGAACAAAATGAACAGAAATGGCCTTTAGAACACTTGAATCAAACGAATTCGTGCCTAATTAGAAAATTCATAAGTGTTGAAAACATTCCGAATAGGATGAACTTTCCGAATAAGGCACTTATTCCGCATAGAATGAACATTCCGAATAAGAAGTTTTATTCCGCATAGACTAATCTTTCCGAATAAGATTTTTTATTCCGCATAGAGATGATCTTTCCGAATAAGGCACTTATTCCGCATAGAATGGACATTCCGAATAAGAAGTTTTATTCCGCATAGACTAATCTTTCCGAATAAGAGTTTTTATTCCGCATAGAGTAATCTTTCCGAATAAGAGTTTTTATTCCGCATAGAGTAATCTTTCCGAATAGGAATTTTATTCCGCATAGAGAAATCTTTCCGAATAGAAATTTTATTCCGCATAGATTGATCTTTCCGAATGGAAATTTTATTCCGCATGGACTGATCTTTCCGAATAGACTGTTTATTCCGCATAGAATAATTATTCCGAGTAGATGTTTATTCCGCATAGGATAATTATTCCGCATAGAATGTTTATTCAGCGTAGACATGTTTATTCCGGATAGAGGTTTATGCTGTATTATATGTTTATTCCGAATAGAAGATGTTTGAGTGTTTTTACAAGCTTAAGGGATTAGGTTATATGTTCTATGCTTAGGTTTAAAATCATAATGATATTCATATTTGTATGTTTCAACCTTTGTGTTTTATCTTAAGCAGAGACGATGACTAACCCTACAGTACAACAAATACAAGACGCCAGAGCCACCGCCATTGCCGAAGCCAAGACTCTAAAGTTTCTTCCAAACAACTTCCGTTTGAAGGAGGTATCTCATTCTACCCATAACGGATTTAAGGTAGGTTCAGCCATACTTGATAACTCTAAACTCAAGCATGCGCTAAGGCAAAGTGCTTCAGTGCCCTATGACTACCTTTACGAGTTCTGGGCTACCAAGGAGAGGACGTCGAACAAAATCACATTTTCCTTGGACAACAAGCAGCAGACGCTTAATGTGTCAGACTTCAGGAAGATCTTTGGATTTCGGCCGTCACCCAAAAGCCTATCATTCTCAGCCAACCCGACTAAGGATCAGATCATGGAAATGTTCACTGCCATGGGATGTCCTGACATACGAACCGTGTCTGAGTTTACTACTGCCAAAGTTGGTCAACCATGGAAAGCTATTTTTGGGATTCTAAGCCGATGTCTCACACCCAAAACAACTGGATTTGATGCTGTTCGTCCACCGATAATTAAGCTGTTTTATGGGGTATACAGAGGTATGGGTATTGACTATGCATCATTGCTGTGGGAAGAGTTTACTTTTCAACTCTTCACAAACACGAAGGGTAAGGTTAAAAGTTACCAGTACCCTAGGTTCATTAAGCTGATCATACATTACTTTATGGAGAACGATGCTTCCATTGACAAGCGTGCAGGTAGTCGTCACCACACGATGGATGATGATGATTTGGTAGACTTAAGGCAGGAGACTCATTCGAATATGGTTATTCCTGGTCCCATTCCCAGTCATCTCCTGACAGATGAGATTATCGCATCTGCTGATTACAAGAACTTGCTACAAGAAATTGAGAATCAACGAGCAAGCATTCAAGCAGGTGAAGACTCATCTACCACGGTTAAGAGCAAAGGTAAACGCAAGCAAACAGCTTTACCTGAACCCAAAGCCAAAAAGACAAAGACCGTCGTTAAGAAGGAAAAGGGTTTAGCTGATGAGTTAGTTCTCCGCGACGAAGAAGTTGTTGATGATCCTACTCTTGACAAAGCTGAGAAGAAATTAATGAAGATAGCTATTGAAAGGAGTAGGAAAGATACGGGCGGTAGTGGTTCGGGTGCTCAGATGAATATTGAAGAAGAGTACGAGGAGCCAGAGGATGTTTATGAGTTTGGGTCACCTGAACGGTATTCTACTTCGAAGGAGACATCCATTCCTGTTTCAACAAGTGTTGAAAAAGAGTCCGGTGCTCCTACAATCATGGTACCTACTGAACCTCCACCAACACAACCCTTACCAACCCGACCGGTACCAACACCATTCATTCTACCACCAATAACTCCCATCCTTAGTACCGTAGTCACAACCGAGCCTCTTCAACCAACCCAGAGTAGCTCTGCATCATCTTCAATGGTTGTATTTGTAATGGCAGAAATGTTGGATAAACATACGGATAATCAAAAAAGAGAGATGGATGAACTTCGCCAAGAGCTACATAGACGAATTCAAAGTGAAGAAGCATCCAAGAAAGCCCAAGAAGAGACGCTTGCTAAGTTCGCTGCAGAGATGGAGTCGACACGTAAAGCTCATGCAGAAGAACTTGCTCATGTCAAAAAGGCTGAAGCTGATAGGTATGAAGCACGACTTACGAGACTTCGAGCTATTAAGGATAACTACAAGGAGCAGAAAGAAACTCTTGAAGCTTCTATTGAGGAGAGAGTGAAAGAATCCGTTGAATCCATTATGCCTAAACTGCGTGATGAGTTGAAGACACTCGCTGCTGATAACTTGATGATCAAGTCATCCAATCCTTCAGAATCCGCCTAAAAAATTGCCTATGACTTGACAGATTTTGAACTAAAGAAGATCCTCAAAGCTCGTATGAGGGAACTTGGATCTTTTGATAAATCTAGGATTCAACGGGCTCTCTACAAATCCCTGAATGACGCTATCATAGAGGATGATAGGTTATTTAAAACGTTTGGAAGTGTGGTACCATACCACATTCTGCCTGAGGAAGAAAGGGAAGAAAGTGAAGAAGAAGAGGGTACTGGTGAAGAAGAAGGTGAAGAAGAAGAAGAAGAAGAAAAGGATGATTACGATGACGATGATGGTGATGATGATGAGGATGATGAGGATGATGATGATGATGATGGTGATGATGGTGGTGATGGTAATGAGGAGAGTGCTAAGGGGAGCAACGAGGATAGCGATGAGGATGATGATGGGGGTAAACAGCCTGTCCAGGGGGATAAGTTTGCCAGCTCAAAGAAACCTTCTAAGTCTGGAACCAAGTCTAAGAAAGATGCTGCGGATAAAGAAAAATCCACCTCAACGGAATCAAGACGTTCCAAGTGGCGCCACGATGTGAATGCTACTACGGCGTCATCGATTCCTGGTACATCTATTGATGTGTCTATACCTGTTACCACTAACCCTGTTAGTTCTGTTGTTGTTGCTCCTGTGATTGCAGAATCAGTAACTGAACCTGAAGCTGCACAACACTCACCCGTTCATGACACCGCCGAGATGCCTGAATCAGAACCAGCAGATGTTCGCGTTTCTACTCCTCTACAACAAGAACCACAATCTACTGTTCCTGAATCAAGCACACGGGATTGGGCAGACACGTTGGATATTGACGAGACTGCACCGCCACAGGCTTGGATCACAGCAGCGGCGCAATATGATCCGATCACAGACGCTGACAGAGATGTTTTGTATCTCCGTATCCACAGTCCGATTGACTTATGTGGATTTCTGGCTCATGAGTATAAGACTTCGGTTACTTCGTCTTTGGTGAAGAGAGCGCTGAAGGATAAGAGAATTCGCGCCAAAACCAGGTTAACCCGAATGGAGTTCGAGTACTATGCTGACGAGGTCCTGAAAGCTCTTAACACCGTTCAAAGGCCAGGCCTCCATGAATCAGAAAGAGCTCCACCTCCACTTGATCCTTCTCAAGATAATCAGATTGCTCTCGACTTCTTCGTCACCAATGATCTTGAGTATCTTCTGAAGGGTTCATCAAAGTACGCAACCTCCTTGACCTTGCTGAAAGCTACCAACTGGGGGACAATACCCTTTATCGAGGAAAAGGTAAACCGACTCTGGGTCCCAAAGGTAAATCGTAATTATGATATGTATGCTGTTATAGGTGCATCTCATTGGGACGAACGAGTCCGAAGGGCGTACAGGGGTTGCTGCTTAGCCAATTCAGGAAGCAACATTAGATCCGATATCCGCATCTCCAGCATTTTAGGGCTGAAAACTGAAGCCAAGAATGGCTATTATCATGTGACGGAGATTCGTCTGAAAAGGGAGGATGACAGAGAATACAAAATCCAGTAGGGAGATTTTTCTATCATTCGCCTTGAGGATATCGAAGATATGTTGCTTATGATGACCCGGGATCAACTCACACATATTCCTCGTGAAGACATCATTGCCTTGAATACAGCACTTCGTATGTTCACACGAAGCGTTGTTATCAAGAAACGAGTTGAAGATCTTCAGTTGGGAGTCGAAAGCTACCAAAGGAAGCTTAACCTAACCCGTCCAGTGAATCAAGTGTTACCTCAACATGTAGATAGATGTCTCTATACCGGCATTTCTGTCCCGAATTGCGGCATTTTCTACTTGAACAGTCGAGGGTTAATGAAGTTTATGAGGGTGGGTGAGCTTTATAAGTATAGTTATGGGACTCTCCTATACGTCAGAGGAAAGTTGGAGCATCTTAATTCGGGTGGGACTTTACTAGAGATGACCGAGGATTGGCATCAGGGTTATCGGCAAATGGCAAAGTATGTGATCAAGAAGATTGATCAAAAGCTCCGTGAACGTAGATTGATGAGGAGCTTGGAAAGATTCGTTGGTGGTAGACCATATTTAGTGCACCACAAGCTACTGCAACGATCCATCTAATGGGTCGTACATTTCAGGTCCACTTTATATTGGTTTTCAATTGTGAATATGTATATTTGTGAATATTGTGCTTTTGCGGCTTGATGTAGTGTTAAGGTATGATAATTTTTCAAGAATTTCTCACGAGATTCTAAATCTTTCAAAATATATCATACTAAAGCACTACAACTATCCCTTATTAAATTAAGGGGGAGCATTAACATGTTCTATGGCCAAACATCGATTTCATTTTTACCCAAAGACCGGTTAATCCATTCAGTATCCCAAACATTAATGGTTAAAATTTTGGATAAGGGGAGAAAAATGGGATTAAGGAGACATAAATGATATTTGGCTAAAAGATGAAAAAGACTTAACGATAATCCAACTTAATATGTGTAAAGCACGTGTTAAGGGGGAGCGTTTTTGATGAACAAAACACCTAAGGTACAAAACTTTTTATTTCAATATCACAAGTACCTTAAGTGATTTTCAAGGATTTTTCATGGTGGCTATACCTTCCCAAAACACGCTTAATTCACGACGATGTGGTGACAAAAGGGTGGTAGGAATAGGTTTAGTCCAATGATTCATCAGAGCCGATGGAATCTTCCCAAGGACAATTCCCTAGATAGAATTAGAAGTCCTAGGAAAGTTGGAGAAAGATTGTGATCGTAGCTGAATGCCGACCAAGTACTTAAGCTAGCACTGGAACAATCACAACAAGGTGCTAGTGATGACGTATTGGTAAGCATTGAAGGGGTTGAAGAATGAAAAAGAATTGTAAAGATAAAGGGTGTAAAGAAAGAAGCCCTCCTTACAACTTTAGGCAGAAACCGGGTCAATACATATGCTATTGAGGTCATTTTTGTTAATTATTCTCGATATTGAAGAAAGACATCATGGACCCAGTGATGCAATGCACAACCCTTCCCAGCTAACTCAAATATCTCTCAAAAGGTATTTGTTTTAATCACACGGAGATCAACACGTTATCTATTGGTTTATTCACTCCGAATAGACTGGTATTGAAAAGGTGGCACTCCTCTCCAGCCATCGCTCACTAAATCAAAACGCACAATCGAGTCTAGAGCCAAGAGATCATCAAAAGTCTCATTAGGACACTTTCCATTTATTCCTTGCTTTCTCACACACTGTGAAAAGTAAGAGATTTTCATGAGTCCTACGTAGTATTCCTGTAATATTGCCAGAACATCCGAGTAATACGCAAGTATTACAATGAAGATGGAAATCCTGCTTGAGCCAACATCAAACAAGCTCATGGTAGGTTACACGTGCAGTTCTTTTAGAACCAATCTTGTGAAAAACTGGAAAGAAACAGTGGTTTAATTCTTAATTGAACTTAAACTCGTTCCAGGCCTCTACACATTATCATACGATCTTGCCAGAACACTCAGAGTGACTCTTTATTGATCACAGTGACGAGTGGAAATCCTTCTAGTGTTAACATCAAACAGCACTTGGTAGGTGACGTGCAAGATTCTTTATGAATTGAGCTCGTGATAACTGGAAAGCAACGATGGTGAAAATCTTAATTGAAATTCACTTGTTCCAGGTTTCATGAGTTGACGGCTTCAAATCACAAGGATAATTTATCCAAGTGATTCACTCTTTATGTTCGCAGTCAACTTTGGACGGTCGAATAAAGAGAACGGGTTTACCCGCGAAATCCTGTCAGGAAGTTACTTAATTGAAACTATCCGTCACAGGTACGATATTTAATATCGTCCAACGGTCTTCACCGACCGGAGGTAAAATGCTACCGAATTAGAATAAAATGTCAAAGCCATTTTGTTCGTGTCGTTGCTGTGTACCTGTTAAAGACGGTGGCTTTGCTGTGTACCTGTTGAAGACGGTGGCGTTGCTGTGTACCAGTTAAAGACGGTGGTGTTGCGGTGTACCTGTAGAAGTCGTTCCCACATGCTTATGTTTTTCTGCATCAAAGTTCAGCAAAAAATTCAAGAAAGTACAAGATGAAGTCTTCCGCTGTACCAAACTCGGAAGCTTTCGAGAATTCAACAAAAAGACATAAGTGTGTGGAACATGGAGTCACGAGGAGGCAAAAGTCACAAGAAGGCAAAGATCGCACGTGAAAGGCTAAAAGAACAATGATCTCAAGCCAAAGCCTAAAAGATCAATAAACATATTCACAACAAAAAGAAAAAGAAGAAAAGACTACGAGCTAAAGAACGAAGACTTAGTATAGTATGCTAGGTTTAGAACTTTGTAACGTGGAGTGACCTCCCTTAGGGGGAGATTGTTAGAAATACGTTTTAACGTTTATTAGAAGTATCGGTCACTCCACAATATTATTTATGTTGTAATAGCTCGTAGTTAGTCTTACTTATTAAGTTAAGTAAGAAACCGGCCCATGGGCTTGTCATGGGCCGGCCCAAGTCCAAATAAGGCTTGGAAGTATAAATACCCCTTTCCTCCTTGGAAAGGGGTTGGTTGTTGATTTTCACTTTTCTCATTTGAATGAAAAAAAACACATAGTTTCTCTCTCACTTTCTCTCTCTAGTTTCTCTCTCTAGAAAACATCAACCCACTTCATAGATTCATAGGTTATCAAGATTCTACACAAAACTTGGCAGGGAATCAACACACCACAATGCAGCTTACATTTCAAGCATTGTTGAGAGCCCTTGATCAAATTCCATTACTTTACACCTCCACAAACGTCTAAGATTATCACATGGCATGAAAATTCAAAAATTCAACAAGGGGCATTTCAGGAACTTCATAACTAGGGTTTTATGTTTTCTGTCAGTTCCTTAGCTCACATGTAGCCTATATAAAGGCATTAGGACTTAGCATTAGAACTTGCTCTTGGTTTTTCTTTGGTCAACATTCTATAAATCCTTGTTTCAAGATTAATGAAAAAGTGTTTGAATTGTTTGACGAAATCCAAGTGCAATCTTTATTATTCTCTTGTTATTGTTACATGTTTGTGATTTTGAAGTTTCAAAACCTGTTTTCAAAGCTTGTGTAAGAAATTGCAAAGTTTTCAAAAATCTGATATTTTTCTAAGTTCTTGGTTCAAACCTTTGAAATTTTTGGATTACAAGTGGTCATAGCACCCTGATAAGGAGCTTATCAAGGTGTAGTGAGCTTGTGGTTTGTGGGGATATTCAAGGAGTGGGAACAAGCTAAAATTAATCAGCTTTTATTTTCCATTTTTCTTTTTTATATAATCTACTTGCTCTAACCTTGTTGTTCTTAGCAGCCTATTGGAAGCTTGTGCCTTGTTAAGCTAGGCACATAAGCTCAAAAATTCGTAAGTGTGGATGTACATTCATGAGGTTTGAGTTCTCTTACCAAAAATCTGTTAAAAAGTGATATTTTGTGATTTTGTGATCTGCTGTTATATGTGTTGTTCTTGTGCCTTGAATCTGGTTTATACTACATGTTAATGTTGTTATGATGCTAGATTAGGACTGGGTAAACCTGAAATACACTTTTGCTTGTTTAAATCTTTGATTAAAAAGTTTAAGGGGTGTTTGGGTCTACTATTTTAAGGGTATAACTTGTATTTGAGTTAGTGTTTAGGTTCGTTAAGTGCTTGTATCTGATATTTACTTGGTTGTGTGCTATTATCTGCAAGTCTTGAGCTTTTAAACATCAAATCCTACATTGTGCTATATCTTGCTTGTTTTTGCCTAATTTGACCTAAAATCTTGGAAACACCTAGAGTGTATGCATGTTTAGGGATAAAAAGTGTTTAAACAAAGTTTGTATAACCTGTTTAAGAGATTTGAGGGTTTGAAATTTAGCTTGTGGTCAAGTACATCAGCAAAAGGATTTTCAGTTCATCTTTGTGTTCATCAGTAACATTCATTAGCTTGAATCTTTGTCTAAACCTTGAATCAGTGTATGCAACAAGTTGATTTGTGTTCATTTGAATTTATTAGAGCTTGTGTATGTATTTGGTTCAATTTAGTTGGCTTATTCTTGCTTAATCTTCTTATTTGTGCAAAGATGCTTATTGTTCAAGTCTGTATCATATCTGGGCAAAGATTGAATTAACTGTATCAATTGGCTGGTTGGATTTGTGATCTCTTTGTTGTTATTAACTCCTTATAACGCACTGGTTATAAGGGTGCCTTGGTATTCTTTGAATCCAACAAAAATCGATATAAGACAAAAAGTCAAGATAGTCAAGCAATGGCAACTTTTCCCACTGTTGGACACCCAAAATTAGCCACTACTAGTGCAATTTTTCAATCAGCTTATCCATAAGCTATAATAGCTTATCCAGACATGCAACAACTTTGATTTTGTGATCAATCTTCATCATTTGACCCATTTGTTTATTCTGGAGCATTTTAGGGTTTGACTTTAGGGTTTGACTAGAAATCCAATTGATTGACTTTTTCATAAGTGCTTATTTTCTTATTACAGCTTATTGAGTGGTTCTTTTTGAAAACTTTTTGTTGATTTTGCTTAATTAAGTCATTTGAAACCTTTTGCAAAAAGAATCAGCACTTGAAACAGCCTAGAACTCGAAAACGACTATTTTGTCGTTTTGTGTAGAGAGCTTTTGCTTATTTCAGGCTTATTTCTTAGGCTTTTTCAAAATTTCTTTTTACAAATCTCTTTAGTATCCCAAAAGAAGCATGTGTGTCAAATTAGAGCTTATGGCATTAGCTTATGGCTTAATGGGCCAAAAAGCCCATTAAGAATAAGTTGTTGACTATTAAGCTGTGATAAGCACATTTTCAGCCTTTGGGCCTTTAAACTTTTGTTCTTAATATCAAATTTTGAGTCAGATAGGTGATTTTGGGCTTATTTGGACAACTTTTTGCTTATTGGGCCAAAAAGCCCATTTAGGTGGACTGTTTTTCATTTTAGCCCATTTGGAGGCCCATTAGGGGTAGTTTGGTCATTTCAAGTTCATTTCTGTTTAAATTAGGTTAAAATAAACTAGTTTGCAAGTTTTTAGAATTTTTTATAAATTTTGAATTTTTAATATTATTTTATTATTATTTAATTATTAAAATTAGTTTTTAATATTTTTTCAACTTTTTCATTTTTCCTAGGTTAAATACATTAATTTAGGAATTTTAAAACTTTTAGATTAATTTTCTTGTAATTTAATTAATTTTTAGAATTATTTTAATATTTTAATAGTTTTTAATCATTTTTAAATAGTAAAAAATAATTTTAAATTTTACAAAAATAGTTTTTTGTTTAATTAAGTTATGTTAGAGGTTTACAAATTGAAAAATCTAATTTTGGGCTTTATGTTAATTAAATCGATTTTTTGGGCTTTAATTAGCATTAAAAAATTATTATTTAATTAAATAAAAGGTTTGAGTGATTTTTGACTTTTTTTAAACTCTAATTACATTTTTTAGGATTTATTGTAATTTTCTAGGAATTTTTAGGGTAATTTTTTTAATTAATCATATTTTACGGTTTTACGTGTACGACTTTCGCCTTAGTTTAATTTTTAATCGTAACCGTCATCCTTTTATCTTTTCTTTTCTCATAACCATAATCACAAATATTTAATCATTTATTTACACAACACACTAGCCTCCTTGAGAACGACCCCCCACAATCTTTGGGTCATTTACACTTGGTTTTCCTTAACCACTTGTTTAATACTTACCCTAATTACGTTCTTTTTCCTAAAAGACGTATAAACTACAACTATCATTTTGGCGCCGCTGTCGGGGAGGCGTGTTGTGTTTTGATTTGAACAAATTTTGTTTTTATATTAGCCATAATAACTATTTGTGTGATTAACACTCTAATCATACGTATTATCGGTCTTTCGTTTTTGTGTGAATATTATTACTATATTGTATACGTAAAACAATAAATTCACAAGTACTCCAAAAGTGTGAAAACACAACCTTGATTCGGGATTTCATCACTCGATCATTGTATTTGAATCTCAAACAAAGAAAAAAGTCAAAATAATTACTCTCGTGAAGCTTAATTTTGAAAAACACAAACTATAAGGTGGGTATAAGGCGGGTGTTATAAAATACACCCTAAAGAAAAAGGCTCTTAAGTGCTTCGCGCCACCTCGTTTCTCCGATTTCCTGTGCGTGTTTAGATAAAAAGGGCTAATCGAGGGTTTGCCAACCAAAGTATTATCTACGTATCTATATTTTCTTGGTTTCAAAAGATTAAACCCTCTTGAACGTTTTGGTGTTCCACCAACGTTCTAAAGTCATCGAAGGCGTTCACTTCACGTGATCGTTTTCATTCCTTGAGGCTCCTTTAATCGAGAGATTTGATTTGAGGAGAGATTTGTAGATTTTTCTCTACGTAATACATCACAAAATCCAAAAAAAAAGTAAAAACAATCAAAAACACAAAAAAAATTGAAAAAGTAAAAACACCAAAAAGAATCTTCTTTGCTCATCCCCACGTTGTACGTGACGTTTATGCAAACTCGCAACCAAGCTAGACGTGCACGTAAACGTAGAAACCGAAAGGAAACCACACATAACCTTTCTAGTGAAGAATCTCCTATTGACGAACCTATCGTAGAACAAGAAGCAACCATGGCCAATCGTACTATGATGGAGTTACTTCAAGCACCCACCGAGGGTTATGGAGAGGCTATTGTGATTCCCGCCATCCTTGCGGAGAATTTTGAAGTTAAGACGGGTTTGTTGTTGATGATCCAAAACAACAAATTCCAAGGTGATGAAAAGGACAATCCTCACAACCATATCCGCCAATTCAATCGTCTTGCCGCCACTTGTAAGTTTAAGGATGTCTCTAACGACTCGATTAAGATGATGCTTTTTCTGTATTCCTTAGCGGGTCCCGCTAAAATTTGGTTAGAGAAAGAACTACCCAATTCTATATTGACGTGGAAGGATCTCGTTTCGAAGTTCGTGAACCAATTTTTCTTGCCCTCTAAGACGACGCATTTGAAAAACGAGATTTCAAAATTTTCACAAGAGTTTAATGAGAGTTTTTCTACGGCTTGGAATCGGTTTAAGGAAATGTTGCACGAGTGTCCTCATCATGGTTTTTCCGACTTGCATCAAATTGACACGTTTTACAATGGATTGAACGATCATGAGAGAGATTATCTTAATGCCGCCGCGGGTGGTAATTTTTTGTGTAAAACGGTCGAGGAAGCGTTCTTGATTATTGAGAATAGGTCTAAGGTCTATAGCCCTCGTAGCACATCGGGTGTTCGTAAGACTTCGTCTTCGGCTTCGCCTTCATTATCTCATACCATCGATGCTTGGCAAATCGAGGCAAATTTGGAAAAAAAAACTTTGATAAGCTTAAGGGACTTTTGATTGAGTTTAAAGTTGGTGAACAATCTACTCCCGCTATGGCTAAAGCGGTTGAGGTTTCTTGTATGTATTATGGTGGAGGTCATGATTTCTCCTAGTGCATTACCAACGGTGGTAACACTTCAAGTGCCTATGCGGCCACGGGAACTTATAACCAAAACGGTCAAGTTACCTGCTCTAATCAATTGACTCCACCGGGTTTTGCACCCAATCAAAATGCTAACAATTATCGGAACAATCAAGTTGGTTACACGAACAATTATAAGGGTAACAACTATGGGAATCAAGGGGCTAATAATCAAGTGCAAAACAAAAATCAAAACAATGATTTTCAAAACAATAACAAGAGTTTGCAAAACTTGAAAGATCTTCCAAATGAATTTGTTGAATATGCAAATGGAAATGATGCTAGGTTTGATAATATACAAAGGGAGATCATTAGCCTAAGATCCGAGTTTAAGAATGACTTGAAAAAGGAGTTGAAAAACGAGTTAGCAAATGAACTTAAGATTCATACCAACAAAATGGAGGGTAATGTGACTAGGTTACAACAAAACCAACAAAAGATGGAACAAGGGCAACATGAGATAAAACAAGAGATGCTTAAGGCCGATAAGAGGCAATCTATGTTTGAGGATAAAATTTCATCCATGTTTGAGGCTATAATGTGTAAACCGTCTTCGAGTAGTCTTCCTAGTAACACCATATCGAACCCTAAGGGAGAGATGAAAGTGATTACCACACGTAGTGGTAAGGCACTTAAGGAACCGACTCCTCAACCAATTACTCCAACAGTGGAGGAAATTGAGGAAGAATCCGAGGTGGTGGTCGAAGAGGAGCATATCCCAATTCCACGAAGTACCGCTCAAACCACACCTACGGTTGACCCATTACCATCATTGGAACCCGAGATTCCAAAGGCTATGTCTATGCCTCAACCCACACCACATTTGCCTTACCCGTCGAGACTTCGTAAGGAGAAACGGCAAGAACATGACAACTACCGATTTGAGCTTTTTATGAAAATGTTTCGTGATTTGCATTTCAATATAAGTTTTGCCGACGCTTTGGTCATGATGCCTCGATTTGCCGCTAACTTTAAGAGTATGTTAAACAACAAGGAGAAATTGCAACAATTGTCTAGTTGTTCATCAGTTTATCTTAACCGCATACCTCAAAAAGTCGGTGATCCTGGTAAATTCTTGATTCTATGTGCTACCCAAGATATGGAAGAATGATATGCCTTGGCCGATCTTGGTACTAGTATTAACTTGATGCCACTTGCAATCTTCAAGTCGCTCAATCTTCCTAATCTTACTCCTTCACTAATGTCTATCGAATTGGCCGATCATTCCATGATTCCTGCATGTGGATTGGCCGAAGACGTTTTTGTGAAAGTGCGAAAGTTCTGTTATCCGGTAGACTTTATCGTTGTCGATATTCCCACGGATCCTCAAGTTCCTCTTATTCTAGGTCGTTCGTTTTTGTATACGTCAATGACGTTGATTGATGTGCATGCTAGAAAAATCACCTTACGTTTCAACGACGAGGAAATTTTTATAAACGCAACACAAAACTCTCAACTTTCTCATGTTTATTCCGTCGCGACCATAAACCTCGTTGATATGATCGACGTCGTTTGCGACGAATTTTCACAAGAAGTTTTAGGTTTTGGTGACGATGAAAATAGTGGCAATCCCACTATGCTCGATCATATTCTTGATAATTCGACACCATCCTTCACTCCATTTGAAGGCGGTGGTTTTACGTTGGAAGAATTTGATGTTCCTCGTACTTGTAACGAAGACCTAGACAACGATGAGGACTTCTCGATTATCAAGGATTTTTTTAATGATTTCCCATTTCCTCCACCCGAGGAGGTTATGAGTATCGAGCCCAAATCTTCAATTGAGGAACCACCAATCCTCGAGTTGAAAGATTTACCTCCTCATGTTGAATACGTATTCTTGGAAGGAGACGATAAGTTGCCGGTTACTATTGCGAAGGATCTTTCGAATGATGAAAAAACGCACTTATCGATGTTCTAAAGGACCACATAGGGGCAATTGCGTGGAAATTATCTGACATTAAGGGGATTGATCGTAAATTTTGTACCCATAAAATCTTAATGGAGGAGGACTACAAACCCGCAATTCAATGTCAAAGGAGGGTGAACCCCCAAAGTTCACGACGTCATCAAAAAGGAGGTCCTTAAACTCCTTGATGCGGGAATGATTTACCCTATTTCCGATAGCCCTTGGGTGAGTCCTATTCATTGTGTCCCTAAGAAGGGAGGAATGACCGTTGTGCCAAACGATGCCAACGAGTTAATTCCAACTCGACTCGTGACCGGTTGGAGGGTGTGTATAGACTATCGTAAGTTGAATGACGCCACTCGTAAAGACCATTTTCCCTTTCCCTTCATGGACCAAATCTTGGCGCGTCTTGCGGGAAACGATTTCTATTGCTTTTTAGATGGTTTTTCAGGTTACTTACATATCCCCATCGATCCTCGTGGTTAAGAAAAAACTATGTTTACGTGTCCATATGGAACGTTTGCCTATCGTAGTATACCATTCGGATTTTGCAATGCACCGAGGACCTTTCAAAGGTGCATGATGGCTATTTTTCATGACATGATCGAGAAGACGATGGATGTCCTTATGGATGATTTTTCCGTGTTTGGTTGTTCGTTCACTTCGTGTTTATCGAATCTTGAGAGAATGTTAAAACGTTGTGAGGAAACCAACCTTGTGCTCAATTGGGAAAAATTTCATTTTATGGTTAAGGAAGGAATCGTCTTAGGGTACAAGGTCTCGAAAGCAGGGATTGAGGTAGACAAAGCTAAGGTAGACGTCATCGCCAAATTACCTCATCCCAAAACCGGTAAGGGAGTTAGGAGTTTCCTAAGCCACGCGGGCTTTTATCGTCGATTCATCAAGGATTTTTTAAAGATTTCTCGACCTATTACACATCTCCTCGAAAAAGATGCTCCTTTTGTGTTTAACGAAGATTGTGTATGAGCCTTTGAAATCCTTAAGAGAAAACTTACCGAAGCTCCCATTCTTGTTGCTCCCAATTGGAACCTTCCCTTTGAGCTCATGTGTGATGCAAGTGACTACGCTATTGGGGCCGTATTAGGGCAACGTTATGAAAAGCACTTCTTGCCTATTCACTAAGCTAGCAAGACGATGATCGAGGCTCAACTTAAATACACTACAACGGAAAAGGAGTTCCTTACCATGTTGTATGCTTTTGAGAAATTTCGACCTTACCTCGTCTTGACCCAATGCATAGTGTATACGGAGCACTCGGCAATCAAGTATCTCATGGCTAAACAAGATGCAAAGCCAAGATTGCTTCGTTGGATTCTCCTCCTACAAGAATTTGATGTCGAAATCCTTGACAAAAAAGGAGCCGAGAATCTAGCGGCCGATCATCTTTCTCGCTTGGAAGATCCTTACCAAAGTGTGTACGAGAATAAGGAAATCACCGAAACATTTCCTCTCGAGACGCTTGGTGTAGTGAATTCTAAGCATGACTCATCCACCCCATGGTTTGTGGACATCGCAAATTACCATGCGGGGAACTTCATCATTAAGGGTACGACGACTCAACAAAAACGAAAATTCTTTCATGACGTCAAGTTCTACTTTTGGAACGACCCTTACCTCTTTCGGACTTGTGCAGATCAAATTATTCGACGTTGTGTGTTTGGAACCGAAGCTTCTAATATCTTTAGAGCTTGTCACGAGGGACCCACGGGTGGTCACCACGGTGCTAATCTCACGGCGAAGAAGGTCTTTGATGCCAGTTTCTTTTGGCCTACTATTTACCGAGATGCACATGCACTTGTCAAGTCATGTGACTCATGCCAACATCAAGGCAAAGCCTCACAAAATGATGAAATTCCACAAAACATCATCCAAGTGTGTGAGATCTTTGATGTTTAGGGGATTGATTTTATGGGGCCGTTCCCATCATCTCGTGGTAATAAGTACATCCTTGTCGCTGTTGACTACCTATATAAGTGGGTGGAAGCTAAGGCTTTGCCTACGAATGATGCTCGTGTGGTAGTCAAGTTTTTGAAGAGTTTGTTTTCTCGGTTTGGAACCCCTCGTGCGATCATAACCGATCATGGAACCCATTTTTGTAAAGACCAATTAGAAAGGGTCTTAAAGAAATATGGGGTTACACATCGGCTTTTTACGGCTTATCACCCATAAACGAGTGGGAAAGTCGAGGTTTCAAATCGAGCGTTGAAGAGGATCTTGGAGAGATCGATAGGAGAAAACTGACAATCGTGGTCGGATAAGTTAGACGATGCTTTATGGCCTTTCGTACCGCTCATAAGACGCCCATTGGGTGCACTACTTACAAGCTTGCGTATGGGAAGAAATGCCACTTACCAATTGAACTTGAACACAAAGCTTATTGGGCCCTAAAGCGTTGTAATGATGACATTGAGACCGCGGGAAAACACCAGAAAATGCAATTAAATGAATTGGATGAATTGAGAGACATTGCTTATGAAAATTCATTGATTTATAAAGAGAAAACTAAAAAGTTTCATGATTCTAAAATTAAAAACCGGGTTTTTAACATTGGAGATTAAGTGTTGCTTTTTAACTCACGTTTGAAAATCTTTTCTGGCAAGTTGAAATCTCGTTGGTCCGGTCCATTCACCGTTACCCAAGTTTTTCCCTATGGGACCATCGAGTTAGCTCAAAATGATGGCCCTAATTTCAAGGTGAATGGACATAGGTTGAAGTACTACTTTGGCGGGGAAGTTCCCTCTTTGAACTACCTCGACCAAGTCACCTTCCGCAATGATAATTAGTATTGAGGGGATCGAGTCGAGCTCATGACTCGGTAATAAAAAACAAGGTGCCTAGTGGGGGAGTCCCATGCTTATCCATGTACATATTATCGCTTTCTAATGTAGTTACCATGAGGGGATTTGTGCCCTTCCAACCTTTGTTCCGTGGTTGTTTGTGATATGTGGTTTTTGGATGATCATGATCTTCACGATTGGAGCCTCTCGTGTTCGTTCTAAGGGATCACTCGATCGTTTGCTTTGAAGAATTTTTCGATATCCACATGATATATCCTTATTTGTTCTAACCTTAGGTTTTTAGCACACTTCATAAACGGCTATTGATTTAACGGTTACACCCTTTCCATGCTAGATTAAGCATTCGACTACGTCTCTAGTATGGGGGTATCCTACCCTTAGACTCGAAACATTGAGGACAATGTTTAACTTTACTATGGGGGTGAATAGATACTTGCCTTGCCAAACCTTCACGCTTTCCAAATTTTATCTTTTTGTTTATCGTTTTGTTTCAAATAAGGCTAAAAATGGCCAAATTTTAAAAGTTTTAAAATTTTTCTCATGTTTTATAAGTGTTTGAAGACACGAATGTAGATTTTCCGATGGCGAGAATGAGAGTAATTTTTGACTCGACCGTGCGTGTTGAGCACTTAGTTTCGATTCCTTAACTTTATATTAGGCTAAGTCTCTTAAATCATGACGAGAAATGATAGAGTTAATTATAAGTTACTATGCTAAAGGCATAGTACTCGTATTCTTTTAAAAACTCTTGTGTTCTCGTTGTTTGCTTATTCTCCCTTCGGTTGTATATATATTTTGCTTAATAAGTATTGGCTTAGCGGTTTAGTCTTGATTGTTGGTTTCTAGTCTTTTCTAGTAGCTTCCATGTAATTAAAATGGGAAGACATTAAGGTATCGCCAGCGTCACGGTTTTGAAGTATTGTCAACCCGAATAATCGAAAGCTTCACCTAATAATAAGATTTCAAGTGCTCACCTAAATCAAGCAAACAATTTGAAGCTCACAAGGCCGAAAAATCTATGCGAAATTGAAAGTGAATCAAGCCTTAATCTTTGAAGCTTTAAAGATCCAAAATTCGCTTTAGCGTGATGATATACGTATTTGGCCATAAGAAACACCTCATGGTGAGGTTAAATAAAAGGCAAGGCAAGACCGAAGTCATAATGAAAGCTTCATGGCGAAGTTGAATAAAAGATGGAGGTAAACCTATGATAATAAGTGTAGGTCTACGAAATCTTTGGCCTATTCTACATGATTGATTGGATGGATTGGATTGATAGATTGATTAATAATAGAAGAATAGATGAGAATGAGATGAGGGTATAGAGAGAGAAAGGAGAGAAGGAGAGGTAGAGAGAGAAAGTAAAATATTAGATTAATCAAAATGACAAAGGTTACCCTTCCTAACATGCTAGGAAGGGTTATATAGCCCACCCTACATGTGGGCTTAACGGGTTATACATTTACTAACTAGATCACGATCCCATTACATTAATATATCGTTGGAGCGACTGATCCTTCATAAATACGTAAAAACGTATTTCCAACAATCTCCTCCCAAGGGAGGTCGCTCCAAGAGACAAAGTTCTAAATAGTCTATATCTCGTGATCTATGCTAACTAAGATGTGACCGAGACTTTATTAGGAAAAACATATTTCCAACAATCTCCCCCTAAGGGAGGTCACATCTTTTTACAAAATCTTAAACCTAGCATCTATGCTTGAGTCTTCGATCTTGTTCTTGTGAATATGCTTGATGTGATCTTTGACTTTAGTCTTGAGCATGTTTCCTTGCCTTGACCTTGTGCATTCATCACTTGTGATATTCGCCTCTTCGTGACGTCATGTTCCACAAACTTATACCTTTAAATTCTGGAAAGCTTCAGAGTTTGATACAGCGGAAGACTTGACCTTCAGACTTTCTTGAATTTGTTGAAGTACTAAGTGTATTCAGTATAAGCATGTGGTGACGACTTCTTCTAGATTGTACACCGCAATGCCACCTTCTTGTTACGCTGCATAAGACAGTTAGCAACAAACCATATACACGGATGAAATGGCCTTGAACATTTCATTCTAATTCGGTAGCATTTTACCTCCGGTTGGTGAAGACCGTTGGACGATATTAAATATCGTACTTGTGTCAGGTAGTTTCAATTAAGAACCTCCTTGATAAGATTTCGCGGGTAAACCCGCTTTCTTTATTCGACCGTCCAAAGCTGACTGCGAACATAAAGAGTGAATCATTTGGATAATATTATCCGCATGATTTGAAGCCGTCAATTCATGTTCCTGGATCAAGTGAAGTTCAATTAAGAACTGCACCATCGTTGCTTTCCAGTTGTCACGAGCTTGATTCGTATAGAATCTTGCAAGTTACCTACCAAGTGCTGTTTGAGGTTAACACTAGAAGGATTTCCACTCATCACTATGAACACTAAGGTATCACTCTGAGTGTTCTGGCAAGATCACTAAGATATTGCGTAGAGGCCTGGAACGTGTTTAAATTCAATTAAGTATTAAACAATTGTTGCTTTCCAGTTATCACAAGTTTGATTCATAAAGAATCTCACAAGTCACCTACCATGAGCTTTTTGATATTCGCTCAAGAAGGATTTCCATCTTCATTGTAAATAATTTCGTATTACTCGGATGTTCAGGCAAGATCATGAAGATTTTACGTAGGACTCTTAAGATCTTTCTTACTTTTCACAATGTGTGAAGAAGCAAGGAATTATGAAAGTGTGTCCTAATGAGATATTTGATGATCTCAAATGGCTCTAGACTCGATCGTGCATTTTAGATTTTAGTGATCGGAGGCTGGAGAGGAGTGCCACCATTTCAATACCAACTTATTCGGAGTGAATAAATCGATAGAAGACATGTTGATCTCCGTGTGATTAAAACAAATATCTTTTGAGAGATATCTGAGTTAGCTGGGTTGGGTTGTGCATTGCATCACTAGGTCCATGATGTCTATCTTCAATATCCAGCATCATTAAAAATGATCTCAATAGCATATGTGTTGACCCGGTTTCTACCTAAGTTGTAAGGAGGGCTTCTTTCTTTTCACCCTTTATCTGTACAATTCTTTTTCATTCTTCAACCCCTTCAATGTTTACCAATACGTCATAACTAGCACCTTGTTGTGATTGTTCCAGTGCTAACTTAAGTACTTGGTCGGCATTCAGATACGTTCATAATCTTTCTCCATCTTTCCTAAGGACTACTATTTCTAGCTATGGAATGTCCTTGGGAAGATTCCTCTGGTTCTAGAGGAATCATTGGACTTTAACCTATCCTACCATCCTTATGTCACCACAATTTTCACTGTCGTGAATAGAGATGTTTTGGGTAAGTGTTTGTCACCATGAAATCCATTTTGAAGTGCAAATCCATTTTGCTCCCCCTTAACACATGCCATGATATCCGAAAACATTTCACACATATCAGGATGAGCTATCACGTTAAGTCAAACCATTTATGATTAATCATTTCCCATATTAAATCACATTTTCTCCCCCATATTAAAAATATTAACCCAATCGATGTTTTTAATATCAATTGATTTAATATCATTTTAAGAAAATTTTGGGAAGAAACATGCAAATCCAATTATCTTCATGAGTTACACAAGCTCCCCCTCAAATTAATGAGGGTGTGCTTGAAACGTGAATGAAGTACCTTTTAAACACAAGTGTAAGGTACTTATCACATGCAAAGATCATATATGATAATGTATTCACAAGATTAGTGATTTACGAGGTTGGACCTGAATGATGGAGAACATCATATGATAGAATCACATGGTTCTTTTTCACGAATGTTGGTCGCCTCGTCATGTCTCAAGTTATCTCTTGACTCCATATGTATGATTGATATTGTTGTCTTGACACCAATATGTGAACTTGGCACTCTCGGCATCAAGGATTCTGAATGCTGGACAATTGCTCCCCCTCAATTGTTGACCCGTGTTCTATTGAAAGAGCTGTAGTTACCGTTTGAGTAGTCGCATCGTCGAGTATGTAGATATCAAATGTAAATTGATACGATTTATGGAGATGATAACTTCATAAAAACAAGATTTCTCTTGTTTTAACAAATAAATGCACTGATACGTACATATATTCGTGTTAGATTGTGTTATTACGTAAACACAATCCCTTACATGGTTATAAAGTAAACCATGCCCGAGAAAATTAATTCCCGTTGTTGAGTCAAAGCTTTCCGGTGAAATGCTTGACTTGAATAAGAAAAGCGGGTTACTATCTAAAATAATAGCAAGCCATTTTGAGCATGTTTTAAAACATTTGAACTTCTGCTCGAACTTTATTTACAACCCCGTGTCATTATTGAATGACATTTCTAGTATCGTAAATATTATCGATTCCAGAAGACATGCTCTTTTTATCAAAAACATTTTTGAACACACAATTTTGAAAGATTTAGAAAAACCTTTTGAGGAATTATCGAAAAATTGTGTTTAATGTTTTGAAAAACAATTACTTGAGCTTAAGATGTTGAATATCTTACAAAACGAGCTCAAGTCCGAGAAGTTGTAAACTTCCCGTTGTGAGGATAAGTTTATCATCGGCGATAACCTTTCTTTTTAACTGAAGAACGAGTCCTAAGTTGACATTTACTTAGAAGTCGTTTTCACGAGCTTGAAAAACTTTGAATGTTTTAACGTAAAGCTCATGACCGAGAAAGATGAATTTCCCGTTATGAGGAAAAGTTCTCTTATTTAAAAGATACACTTTTCCTTTCTGAGCTTAAAACTTGGAATGTTTTAATACAAGCTCATGACCGAGAAAATTTAATTTCCCGTTATGAGGATAAGCTATCTTTAAAGATAAGCTATCCTAAATATGAAAATCGAGTTACAGTCTGATATTTAACTGTAAGTCATTGTGCATGAGCTTAAAAACTTCAAACGTTTTTAATATTAGCTCATGCCCGAGAAAAATTAATTTCTCGTTGTAAGGATAATTTTATCATCGGCGATAAACTTTCCTTTCTTTGAAGATCGGGTCATCATCTGATATTTAATGATGAGCCATATACACGAGCTTAAAACCTTTGAATGGTTTTAGGATAAGCTCGTGTCCAAGAAAACTTAATTTCTCGTTAAGAGGGTAAGTTATCGTTGCGTAGATAAACTTCCCTGTCTCTGAAGTCTGGGTCATCGTCTGTCATTTAACGAGGAGCCATCGTGCATGAGCTTAAAAACTTGGAATGTTTTTTATATAAGCTCATGCCCGAGAAAAATTAATTTCTCGTTGTTAGGATAAGCTTATCATCGGCGATAAACTTTCCTTTCTTTGATGAACGAGTTACAGTCTGTGATGTGATTATAAGTCCTTGTGCATGAGCTTAAAAACTTTGAATGTTATTAATATAAGCTCATGCCCGAGAAACTTAATTTCTTGTTGTTAGGATAAGTTTATCATCGGTGATAAACTTTCCTTTCTTTGAAGAACTGGTTACAGACTGTGATTTGTCTATAAGCCTCATACACGAGCTTAAACCTTTGAATAGTTTTAACGGAAGCTCGTGTCCGAGAAAATTTAATTTCTCGTTGTGAGGATAAGTTTATCATCGGCGATAAACTTTCCTACCTTTGAAGAACGGGGAATAAACTGTAATGTGATTATACGCCATTTTGCAAGCTTAACCATGAATCCCCTGAGACACTTGTTTCTCTGATATCTGCTTCTTCAGCAACCAAACTCTAAGAGTGTCCTTAGTTGAACGGTATACAACGATTGGACCGCTTCGTTCTTTTGGAACATCAACTTTGGTACCTGCATTCTCATTAGGAATTTGCATGCTTTGATAAGGGTTAGCGATATATATCTTAGAAGCAAGTGGGGGTTCACTGTTGGCCTTACTCGTGCCAGAGGTGACCTGAGGAGATGAATCACTTGTCTTAGTTGGCAAACGTTTCCTTTTATAGAAAACCTTAAGTTCAGGCTTAAGTGATGTACCTTTTCAATTTCCTCCCTAGTAGTCTTAGTAGTATCGGAGACTATCCTAGTTAAAGGGTACTCGTTTCCTACAAGAGTGAAAGTTCTACCAGTGGGGCACCACATTTTACCAACGGGTTTGATTTTAGCTACCCACTGGGATTTAAGTCTAGCATGGGAGTTCACCTCATTAAGTAATTTTTTGATACAAGAATCATGATTGGCTTTAAAGACACATTTCCTACATGTTTTACAAGTAGCATATTTAATGTCCGAGTAAGATCCTAGAATTCCTAGATGATTGATTGATGCTCCTAGGATGTGACATGCTGCGGTTAGCAGTGTTGGGTAAACTAGAAGGCATCTGACTAGGTTTGAAATTCTTATCTCTTACTTGTGTCTTTTGCTTAGCTTTCCTTAGATCAAATGTTTGGCGAACGTCATTTGAACTAGTTCGAGACGTGTTCTTTGGACTATGTCTAGGGAAACTAGAGGCAATCATTTGATTAGGTCTTGCAAAAGCTGTTTTAGTCACATTGGGCCTAGATGGTGGAGTAACTGTTCTAGAAAGATGAACCCTATCAACTTGGGAGGCAAACCGCGGTCTCGAGGATTGTGATCGCTCGGATCTAAATTCAGTCGGTTGTCGAATGAACCGATTTGTAGGCGGTTTCCCCAAGATTGATGGTTTTTCAAGCTTAGTGTCCACATTAGTTCCTTTAGTTTTCCTTCATTTCTCAAAGCAGTTATAGCAAAAACCTTTTCCTGTACTTGAGCCTTTAAAGTCTCATTCTCTTTGAGCAAGTTTTCTTAGGATGCCAATTTAGATTCAAGCAACTTAATTTGTTTCAAAAGATTATCCTTTTCAGCTTTAGAATCTAAACCAGTTTGATCCAATTTTCATTCAAGAACAACTTTTGACTTTTCTAGTTTTTCAAAATATGTTTCAAATTTCTCTGTTTTCTTTGAAAAATCAATTTTGGCATCCTCAAGCTCTTTGGATTGCTGAGCTAAAATCGTTTCAAGCTCTTTAATCCTAGAATCAGAATTATTTAAAGAAGCAGTCATAAGACACTTAACCATTATGACTCACATCGGATGAATCAGAAGTGGTATTGCTATCACTCTTTTCCATCCCATGTTTGGCATAATTAGGTTCAGAATGCTCAACATGTTGTATATTGTTGAAACTTGGCACCTGAACAGTTGGTGCTTGTGACTTGCTGCTCGTTTCATGCGTTCCTCCTGATTCCTTACCATTGCTTACTTTGACGACCAAACTGGCACCTATTGCTTGCACGGGGCAGATGTAATCCTCTTTTGACGACAACTTGAAGCATTTCTATCTCTCATGTTCATGCGGTATTGCTGCATTCAATGACTTAGACGACTCCTTGATTCTTTGAATCTGACCCTTTTTCAACCGGATCTCGTTGTAATTAACTAACCTGACCTCAATACACTTCTCAAGTATATTGATGTGATTGAGTAAACCATTTCTAAAGGTTTCAGTCTGGCAACCCGTATGCAAGTTGAAAATCTGGTGAAGGATTGGAGTCGAATAATCAAAAGGAGGTTTCATTGGTGAGGCAAAGAAATCCTTCAATTGTGTACGAAGGATTTCTAGACGTATCTTTGCTTTAACCTCATGAAGATTTTCCCTTTCAAGTTGCAACCGTAACTCATCCAAATTATTGAAAATCTTCTCTTTAAAATTATCCACTTTGCCAAAAAATATTTTAACCGTGGTTGGAAGTTCAGGCATGTTGTGCGGATAAAGAAGTGCAAGATGTGTCTTGAGCTCGTGAAAGATTTCCAATGTTTTTTGACGCATTTTGATCTCTTTGAGTTCCATGTGTTGCAGTTCTTCCTCTTGAACTGTTGAATTCGACGATTCCTTGGAATGTCGATGAAAGATAATTGTGATTTATTGTCGAAAGACAAATACGATATTTGACAAGTCGTTGAAAGACCGTGAAGTCGAATGTGCGAGAATTTACACACCAACGAATAAACAGTAAAACTCTTTAACACTCCTATTTGGTAAGACCGAAAAATGGTATAAACGATTAAGCACTTTCGTTCGAAAAATTACAAATACCCGAAAAACAATTCACTCGCATAAATCATATTTATATTCGAAAGCACTTTCTTGGACAAGAAAATTAATACTAACATTTACTAATTGCTAATTGGATGCTGACGTGGGGAGAATACTTTTCCTAAATGTGACCCTCTCAAATGTGATGTAGGGAGAATACGAGTAATTGCTAATTTGATAGGCAAGGAATACTTTTTCTAATTAATAATAACACTTGCCTTCTCAAATGTGACCCGTCACTATCAATCTCAGTCACTTTCGCAAACACTCCGCCCCATGTGAAACGTGTATAACCCACTAATCAGATTTTCCAAACGTGGCCTGATTATGAGATGTAGGGTCAAATAAGTGTTAGATGTATAGTACTGTATAAAAATGATACTATACTGAAGCCACCATACAATTCTTACCCCAATAATAATAAACCTATTTCAATCCCAAATCCACACAGATGAAACCGCATGTTTTCTTGTGAACTCAGTTAAAATAAAAACTTCGAACAAACTACAGATCCATCACTTCATATCCGTATGATTCAATTCGATCTCTCTAGCAATCAAATCATTAACTGTAAAACTCTATCCCAGCCGTCGTCTTTCTTACTCACAAACACAGAAAAACTTCGTCTTTCTCACAAACGCATCCCCATCTATCTGTTTCTCTATATCTTTTAGTTACAGTAAGGCGGAACCAGATACAGATGAGAATCGAGCACCAAGGGAAGACTTTGACTTCAAGATCTCACAAGAGGGCTCGGGTAGGTATTTTGATTTCTTGTTGCATGTGTGTTTGGATCGATGAGGTTTTTTTGTTTCAATCTGTGATCGATGATGTTATGAAACGGAGATCTTGATTCAGGTTGTGTCTGATTTCCAAAAAAAAAATAGTGTCTTGTCAATTGTTGGAGTCTAGGTTTTTTTAGAACGAGATGTTGGTGAAAATGAGAGGGAGTCGAGTCTAGGGTGGGTGTGTAGGAGTCGAGGGTCGAGACGTTGTGGTCGAGAGAGAAGTGAGTTGAGAGTCACGTCGAGGGTTTTGTGTTTGTTGGAGTGTGGGGATTTCGATTCGTTGGGATAGAATGGTTTTCGAGGTTGTCGAGTCGAATGAGTTTGTTTGAGTCGAAAGTTGTGAGTCTGTTTGTTTGTTTTGAGTCGAGATGTTTGAGAATGATTACCGTTACGTTTTGAATCAGTTTCGTGTGGAGTCGGTTGGGAAAAAGAGTTCGTTCGAGAAAAAGAAAAACTTTCGTTCGGTAAATTTTGTTCGTTCGGAGAAAAAGTGTTGGTTCGGGAAAACGCCTTTGTTCGGTAAATATTGCAGGGTCGGGAAAAAGTGCTCGTTCGGTAAAAAGTGCTCGTTCGGTAAAAATTGTGCGTTCGGGAAAAACCTTCGTTCGGGAAAAAAAATTAACCTTGATTCGGGAAATGGGGTTGGTGCGGGAAATATGACTGGTTCAGAAAAGTTGTTTATTCGAGGGTGTTGTCGTAGTCTAGTCAAGGTTTTTCGATGGTTGAGGTTTTTGTGGTGGTTTTGTTTGGAGTCAGTTTGTGTGAGTTGACACTGTTTGAGATGCAAATGAAAACGAGAGTCTAAAGTCTGTTAAGTGTTGATGAGAGTGAGTCTTTGTATAAAAAAAATTGCAATAAAAAATTCAATCAAAAATTCAAAAATTGAAAAAGATAAAATTAAAAATTTTCAATCAAAAAATTCAAAAATTCAAACAAAAAGATATAAAGTTCAACCCGTAAGAATGTAAAACCCAAAAAAAATACAAGAGTTTAATATAAAAATTGTTATTTGAGATTTATATAAAAGATTTGTGATTTTCTTTTTTTTAAAAGACAATATGTCTATATATAAAAAAATCAACCCGACACAAATTTGAATGTAAAAAAAAATAAATAATAATAAAAATTTGTGATATATATAAAATAGGTAAATTCAAAGATTTGATTATTGATTTAAAGCATAAAAACACAAACCTTTTCAAGATTTTAGCTTGATTAAATCAAAACCCACCAAAATCAATCAAAATAAAAAACAAGAATAAACCAATCTAACTTTAGCTCTTGATACCAATTGTAAATCATTGGCCTATTCTACATGATTGATTGGATGGATTGGATTGGTAGATTGATTAATAATAGAAGAATAGATGAGAAGGAGATGAGGGTATAGAGAGAGAAAGGAGAGAAGGAGAGGTAGAGAGAGAAAGTAAAATATTAGATTAATCAAAATGACAAAGCTTACCCTTCCTAACATGCTAGGAAGGGTTATATAGCCCACCCTACATGTGGGCTTAACGGGTTATACGTTTACTAACTAGATCACGAGCCCATTACATTAATATATCATTGGAGCGACCGATCCTTCATAAATACGTAAAAACGTATTTCCAACAATCTCCCCCTAAGGGAGGTCGCTCCAAGAGACAAGGTTCTAAATAGTCTATATCTCGTGATCTATGCTAACTAAGATGTGACCGAGACTTTATTAGGAAAAACATATTTCCAACAATAAGTCCCATCCGTTAGGGGGCGTATAAAAGTCTTGGTAATAAGTCTCATGTTCAAAACCGTTATAAAGCCGTGTTTATCGATCCTTCTTGTTGACTTAATTTTTTGACATCGTTGTCTATTAGGGGGGGTTATTAATTCGATGGTCTTGGTTACACCGTTATGACTCTATTTTTAGACCTAAATCTCTATCATCGCATAAGTAAAAAATGTATCCTCGTGAACATTCAAGACAAAAATAAAATATAAGATATACCACTTAGGAAAATGGGAGTATAAGTATGTGATTAGGGCATATGAGTAGTTTACTAACTTATAATGACAATGATCTCGTTACATGCTTGGCATGGAATTGGGTGAAGATCGAGGACAATGAAATTATTTCTAACGAAGCATTCACATGTTCTTGTTCTATGAACCTAAACGTCCCATTTTGCGATGAAAATCCTACATTATGTCTAAAACGCAAGTAGTAGCAAGTAGTAGTAGTGTAGCAAGTTTATCATTCAATAAAAGTGCATAAAAATGAATTTTAGAGTTGCTAAGATACTTTATTCTAGCATTGCATGAGGGCACGACAATTGTTTAGTATGGGGGAGTGATGAGACTGCTTTTATACATAGTCTCATCGTCCAAAACAGGCTTCAAATGCATAAAATATCATAAAAAGTGCCAAATATATGCTTGTGTTTCTTCAATGTGTATTTTAGGTACGGATATTGAGATAATGGCAAAAGATCACAAGAAACAAGCAAAAACGAACACGGGAAACGAAGCCGCACAATGAACCGGGCCCTAGAGTTGATTTTCCAAGAATAACCCTTGAAGAATTGAAGACTGTACAAGAAGGGTCCTCCAATATTGAAGAATTGACACTTTAAACCCTTGTATATTCATAATTACAAGTTTGGTCCTTAAAGTTTGTCAAAATTACAAAAAGGACCCTCCACTTTCAAGAATTGGCAAGAATGGTCCCTCATAAATGAAGACTTTTCACTTTTATTCCTCCACAAAGTCAACCGTACATGTCAAGACCTTGAAGATTGAAGACGTTACAAGAATGGTCCTACAAATATCATCAAATGGCAAAACAAGTCCTTGAAAACACTTTGCAAAACTTTTTGGGGCAAAAGTGTGAAAAACCAAACTTTATTAATAAAGGAAAATCAGATTTGCCTTATTACAACTGAAGTGAAATAAGAATGGAAGAAGAAGGACTAAATCTGGGCAGACAAGAAACTTACCTAGGCCACTCTTGGTGTGACACGTGCCCCACTAACACATTTCAACCAATCACCACACTCCCTTTTGCCACATCACCTTCCACTTAAACCGGTTATAACCAACTTATTAATTAAGTTAAATAACGCGGTTAACACCTTTTTTAATTCCTAATCCGAATCAAAACACCCACTATTCATCATAAGAACAAAATTGGGGGTTTGATAATTACTTGGAATTAAGCCCTAAAACTATCCAGAAATATGATTAGGGTCACACTAATCCTAAACCCACCCTTAAAACCCATGCCACATCATCATAAGACTCACATGTACCAACCTGCTACACGTCTTTTTGGAGAAGATGCCAAAACTTGGCAGGGAATCAACACACCACAATGCAGCTTACATTTCAAGCATTGTTGAGAGCCCTTGATCAAATTCCATCACTTTACACCTCCACAAACGTCCAAGATTATCACATGGCATGAAAATTCAAAAATTCAACAAGGGGCATTTCAGGAACTTCATAACTAGGGTTTTATGTTTTCTATCAGTTTCTTAGCTCACATGTAGCCTATATAATGGCATTAGGACTTAGCATTAGAACTTGCTCTTGGTTTTTCTTTAGTCAACATTTTGTAAATCCTTGTTTCAAGATTAATGAAAAAGTGTTTGAATTGTTTGACGAAATCTAAGTGCCATCTTTATTATTCTCTTGTTATTGATACATGTTTGTGATTTTGAAGTTTCAAACCTATTTTCAAAGCTTGTGCAAGAAATTGCAAAGTTTTCAAAAATCTGATATTTTTCTAAGTTCTTGGTTCAAACCTTTGAAATTTTTGGATTACAAGTGGTCATAGCACCCTGATACGGAGCTTATAAAGGTGTAGTGAGCTTGTGGTTTGGGGATATTCAAGGAGCGGTAACAAGCTTGAATTAATTAGCTTTTATTTTCCATTTTTCTTTTTTATATTATCTGCTTGTTCTAACCTTGTTGTTCTTAGCAGCCTATTGGAAGCTTGTGCCTTGTTAAGCTAGGCACATAAGCTCAAAAATTCGTGAGTGTGGATGTACATTCATGAGGTTTGAGTTCTCTTACCAAAAATCTGTTAAAAAAGTGATATTTTGTGATTTTGTGATCTGCTATTATATGTGTTGTTCTTGTGGCTTGAATCTGGTTTATACTGCATGTTAATGTTGTTGTGATGCTAGTTTAGGCTTGGGTAAACCTGAAATACACTTTTGCTTGTTTAAATCTTTGATTAAAAAGTTTAAGGGGTGTTTGGGTCTACTGTTTTAAGGGTATAACTTGTATTTGAGTTAGTGTTTAGGTTCGTTAAGTGCTTGTATCCGATATTTACTTGGTTGTGTGCTATTATCTGCAAGTCTTGAGCTTTTAAACATCAAATCCTACATTGTGCTATATCTTGCTTGTTTTTGCCTAATTTGACCTAAAATCTTGGAAACACCTAGAGTGTATGCATGTTTAGGGATAAAAAGTGTTTAAACAAAGTTTGTGTAACCTGTTTAAGAGATTTGAGGGTTTGAAATTAGGCTTGTGGTCAAGTACATCAGCAAAAGGATTTTCAGTTCATCTTTGTGTTCATCAGTAACATTCATTAAATTGAATCTATGTCTAAACCTTGAATTAGTGTATGAAACAAGTTTATTTGTGTTCATTTTAATTTATTAGAGCTTTTATATGCATTTGGTTCAATTTGGTTGGCTTATTCTTGCTTAATCTGCTTATTTGTGCAAAACTACTTATTGTTCAAGTCTGTATCATATCTGGGCAAAGATTGAATTAACTGTATCAATTGGCTGGTTGGATTTGTGATTTATTTGTTGTTATTGACTCCTTATAACCCACTGGTTATAAGGGTACCTTGGTATTCTTTGAATCCAACAAAAATCCATATAAGACAAAAAGTCAACATAGTCAAGCAGTGGCAACTTTTCCCACTACTGGACACCCAAAACTAGCCACTGCTAGTGTAATTTTTCAATCAGCTTATCCATAAGCTATAATAGCTTATCCAGACTTGCAACAACTTTGATTTTGTGATCAATCTTCATCATTTGACCCATTTGTTTATTCTGGAGCATTTTAGGGTTTGACTTTAGGGTTTGACTAGAAAACCAAGTGACTTGACTTTTTCATAAGTTCTTATTTGCTTATTCCAACTTATTGAGTGGTTATTTTTGAAAACTTTTTGTTGATTTTGCTTAATTAAGTCATTTGAAACCTTTTGCAAAAAGAATCAGCACTTGAAACAGCCTAGAACTCGAAAACGACTATTTTGTCGTTTTGTGTAGAGATCTTTTGCTTATTTCTTGGGCTTTTTCAAAATTTCTTTTTACAAATCTCATTAGTACCCAAAAGAAGCTTGTGTGTCAAATTAGAGCTTATGGCATTAGCTTATGGCTTAATGGGCCAAAAAGCCTATTAAGAATAAGTTGTTGACTATTAAGCTGTGATAAGCACATTTTCAGCCTTTGGGCCTTTAGACTTTTGTTCTTAAAATCAAATTTTGAGTCAGATAGGTGATTTTTAGCTTATTTTGACAACTTTTTGCTTATTGGGCCAAAAAGCCCATTTAGGGGGTCTGTTTTTCATTTTAGCCCATTTAGAGGCCCATTAAGGGTAGTTTGGTCATTTCAAGTTCATTTCTCTTTAAATTAGGTTAAAATAAACTAGTTTGCAAGTTTTTAAATTTTTTATAAATTTTGAATTTTTAATATTATTTTATTGGTATTTTATTATTAAAATTAGTTTTTAATATTTTGCAACTTTTTCATTTTTCCTAGGTTAAATACATTCATTTAGGAATTTTAAAACTTTTAGATTAATTTTCTTGTCATTTAATTAATTTTTACAATTATTTTAATATTTTTATAGTTTTTAATCATTTTTAAATAGTTTTAATTAATTTTAAATTTTCCAAAAATAGTTTTTAGTTTAATTAAGTTATTTTAGAGGTTTACAAATTGAAAAATCTCATTTTGGGCTTTTTGTAAATTAAATTTATTTTTTGGGGTTTAATTAGCATTAAAAAATTATTATTTAATTAAATAAAAGGTTTGAGTAATTTTTGACTTTTTCTAAAATCTAATTACAATTTTTTAGGATTTATTGCAATTTTCTAGTAATTTTTAGGGTAATTTTTTAATTAATCATATTTTACGGTTTTACGTGTACGACTTTCGCCTTAGTTTAATTTTTAATCGTAACCGTCATCCTTTTCTCTTTTCTTTTCTCATAACCATAATCACAAATATTTAATCATTTCTTTACACAACATACTAGCCTCCTTGAGAAAGATCTTCCACCATCTTTGGGTCATTTACACTTGGTTTTCCTAAACCACTTGTTTAATACTTACCCTAATTACGTTCTTTTTCCTAAAAGACGTATAAACTACAACTATCAGATATCCTTATGATTATGAAATCAATTATGATAAGACGAATATTCCAACATTTTGGCGTATTCATGATATCCTTATCATAACTCACATAAGAGTCGGATCTTCTTCATAATTCCGTGAAGATGCAACACTCATAGAAGACGTGAATAAGACGTTTCTGCATTTATGAAAGCTAAGAATATGATTTCTTAGAGATGGATAAAGCTTAAATAGAAGTTGATATTTTATTCCATGCATTATGTATATAAATACAGGATAGTTCTACTAAACATATGACTTATAAGGCCACTTGTCCTTACAATTCCTAGTCCAATGACCTACTATGTTGAAAATCCGACACCAGATGGTGCAAAGTCCTGTGTGATGCAGGGTGCATTTCTTACACAGAAGAAATTTTTCAGCATATTCACCATAGATTAGATTAGTAACATAAGTTATGGTAGTTTTTTGTTTATTAGAACTTATGGACGTTCTTTTATTGCTGAATTAACGCTTAAGATTTTTCTGATTTTTGCACAGGATATTACTTAATTACCCTGCTCATTAACTTTTTGGGTTACGTTAATGACTTCTTCCAATATTGGGATTTGGAAGTGGTCATCTTTCTTCAAAATCTTCGATAAAATTCCTTGATAAATTCCTTTAATAATATATTCTAATGAAATTTTATAATAGAATTTTTTGATGAAAACCTTCATCATTTTACGGGATAGGATACAATTCTACTAATTCTTGAAATCTCCTCGTGTAATTCTCGAGGTTAATTCATTTATCGTTAGATAGCGGAGTTCTTCTTTCACCTTCTCGATTTTGACTGGAGAATAATATCATTTTTATAAGAGATATTTGAAATGTAATCAAGCGATCTTATGAACTTCTTTTATCTCAATAGGTTGAGTATAAAGATCCACCAAGATAACTGACGAAATGCTATCTTTTGGTAGCAAGCTTCGGTTTTCAATTCCCAATATGATTAATACGAGAGAAAACCGATTTGGTTCTTTCAATCTAACGAGTGATACTAATAGCATTTTCCTTCCTTGGATATTAAAAACTAACCAGCCATAGAAACTTCTTTTGAATAGCACTTCTCATTGACAATTTGTAATTGCATGATTGCAACCACATTATTGTCAATCATTCATTGAATACTTTTAGGGTTTATTTGGTAGGGTATATACGAAACTTACCATGTTGATTATCATTCACATCTGAGGATAATAATCCAACTGAGAAACATAATATCAAAGTTTACAATGGATAAAGATATGACTCATACATAATCGTAACATAATTTTTCAAGATATGGAATGGAGGAATATAACAAAAAATGTAACAACTCGTCTTATACAAGGAAATGAATGGTATGTAAAAAGAAGCTATACATCATAAAAGATAACAAAAATTAAAAATATATATAATTTATCAAGCATATGCTTTTTCCAGAATTAACGTAATTTAATTCATAACCATTTGTGAGAAAATCAAGATATAGGGATCTCTTACTTCTCATAAATAAGTATGAAACGACAAAGATTTGATGAGAAACACAACTTTATTTATTAAGAACTTGTCTGTTTATATTTACAGGACAATTTACAACTTCTAGTATAATGTCTTCATCTCTCCTTCTTGAGTTCTTTGATGACATCAAAAAGACTTCGTATGTTGGCTCGATGTCTAATTTGAGTGTCCCCGATGATTAACTCTAGAGTAGAAATCTTTTGTCGAGCTTGAACAATTTCTTCATCGTGTATTACGTGTCTTCTCTACAACTTGGTTTTTGCTTCTTCAAAATCCTCTTCGAATTTCTCAAAATCCCGTTGTATGATTCTTCGGCCTTTCCTAAGCCCTTCAACTTTATCTTCAAGATCTTCAATACGCTAGGGAGGAAGTTCTTTCAAATAGGGCAGGATATCTTTAAATTGTTGTTCATAGGTGATTTTAGGTAACTTGCATATAGGGGTCATCATCAAAAGGCAAAACGCCTTTTGGTATTTTCTGATCTTTGAATGGATTTTCCGAGGTATCATAAGGATTATTCGATGGAAAATTGAAAATATACTTTGGGAAGTTGTTAGGAATACTTGCAGAACATGCATCTTCAGAATCTGATAAGATGATAATAGGAGGAAGATAGGAATACATATTTCTGGAGACGTCGATAAATAACATAACTTATTTAAATAGTCACGTTATATTAAGTACACATAAACACAATATCATTAACATCTATACTTAATATCACTTACACATAAACATAATATCACTTATGCATAATTTTAAACTTACACATAATTCTAGAGAGTAGCAGCATTGGCTTTGGCACGTAGGACTTTCTTGAAATTATTAAGAAAAGTAGTTATAGTCAAGATTTTCATTCTTGTTCTCTATAACCATGGCTCTGAGTACCAATCTGTAACACCCCCGTGTTTACCTTAACGCAACGGAACATTGATTTGGGGTATTATTTCATAGAACACAAGTCATAATGATAGAAAACAACTCAAAAGAGTGATTAAATCAACTTCCTTTATATATCATTTAAATATCAAGGTTTTACAATATGAGGTTCCCAAAATCTTGAATAATAATTTCAAGCTTGTGGCTCTTCATGCCATCCTTGTGCTACTCCATGCCATCAATCTTTAATACTTAAGATATATGCTTAAAAATCGAAACAAAGGTTGTGTGAATTCATAGGTTTAAAGAACATTTGAATACAAGATCTTTTTTCCTAAGCTACATTGTTATTCGCCCATCATTTTAAATTCATCGATTCTTATTGCACTAGCTCACGACCCCGCGACTAGACATTATCAGAAAACCAACAAATTACCCTTATGTAGGTGGGAACCTTTAGCATTCCAACACGTGCGACTTGCCCAGATAGAGGATGTGAGTCCTCAAATAGTAATATTCACAATATTAGCGCTCATATCAAGTATCATACAAAAACTTACTGTCAATAATCATATCAAGTAGCATACAAAACGCTTGTATTCTAATTTAGCATATATCTCCTCACGGGTTTTAAATCATTTAATAATCAGCGCTAGTGAGGCTATGAACTCACCTTATATCCATAGAGTCTGAGCTGCATCAGATATATTTCATTCATAAAAAACAACTTGGTCATACAAATAACAACTTGGTCTCACACAAACCTGGATTAACATATTTTGTATAGTATCAACTTTGTGATCTTGAGTTCAATACCTTTTTTCAATAATACTTATATATTCTTTGATTTATTAATTTTGGAATTATAGTATCATTGTTAGGTCCATTATACTCAGAAGCCATTCTATAAACGTTTGAGGAGCGAGGACACTTCAAATCGTAAACCCAACCACTCAGTCAGAACGTAATATCGAGATGGAACATCATTGTACAAAGTTCCCTACTAACATGATACGTTTATTACTTTCAAATGATAAGTATAGTATCTTCACTTTATATATTATATACTTTATACCGTTTAGTTTTAAAGTTGGCAAAAATTACCCTTCTAGTATAAGTTTAGCTTAATTACACTTTTGACGCTTATACTATATAGTTTAAGTATTTATAATTTCAACCTTCTAATATTAACCTCAAGGTTTCAAACATAACAATATTAATACTTATTGTTTTAATTTTTTTTAAATGACACTTTTGGCCCAAAATGTTTATAGTTTCAAAAATGATAGTTTTAGTCCCTATACTTGCTTAAAATTACATAACTAGCTCAAAATTATACCAAATGATCTAGGAACTTAAAACAAATTTTATAAACATATTTCAAATCATAATAAAATTAGTTTTCTAGATCTACAACTTTTGAAATGGATTCTAACTCATTATTTCATGTAATTTATAAAACTAGGGTTTTATTATATTTTTAGCTTATAACTTCCATTTTAGATCATTATATGAATCAAGACTTTTTGTAGCTTATTTAGATTATGACTAAGCTTGTTAAAGACTTATAACTTAAAAAGAACTTATTGAATAAGGTGGATAGTTACAAACAAGAAAATTACGAATCTAAGACTCCTAATGGAGCATATCGACAATATCTTCTTCACAACTCTTCAAGAACTCTTGTAACTTCTTCTAAGGCTTGCTAATGATCTTAGGGACTTCTTAGGACTTCAATGATGGCTCTAGAACAGAATGTGTAGGTATAGAAGTTTGAAAATGGAGGATGAAGAAAATATGAAGCATAAGGCTCCTATTTATACTCTTTTCAACACTTAGCCTACAAGTTATGCCAAGAAACGTGTAAGAACATAATTAAGGTGACTAAGGAATGCTAAGGATGCCTAAGGAGGTCTAGGAGATTATTCATACAAGCTAGATTCAAACTTATCAATGGTTTTAGGCTATAACTAAGCCATGACATTATTAAGATAGGAACAATGATGTGTAAGCCACAAGAAGGTGATTCGCCCACTTAAAAATATCTTAAAATATCTATTACTTCTAATCATACGTTTGAATTTGGGAGAGAAAGGTTTTTGAATGGTTTTTGGAGGAAAAAATGTAGCCAGATCATAATCTAGGGCTTGTAACTTTGCAACTTTGTAATTCTGGTAATTAAGGGTTTAGGAATGTAAAGAGTGATGTATTCGGGTGTAATTAGGGTTTACACATAGTAATTAGGAAGTTTGGATCCTTAATTTGAAGTTTAACATAGGTTTGAAGTGAAATTGGTAAGAAAACCTAGCTGAATTAGTGTTTCTAGTGATCTAGGGTTCAATCCTTGTTAAAGCCATTATTCTTGATTTAACTACTGATGTAAACTCAATTTACATCCTACATAGTCTTTAATGTGTTTATAAAGTCTCTACACTTGTTTTACTAAGTTATTCCAAGTAAAAATGTCTAAAGTGTAAAAATACCTATTTTGACCTAATTTATAAGTCATGCATTGAAATGTTGTACATTGTGCATTAGGATGCTTGAACCTTATTTTATGATGATATTATAACTTAAATGTAATTCTATTGAATTTTTTACACTTGTCCTAAAAGACTATGCATTGATTCTAAGTAAAATGGGCAATAAAGAGGTTTTTAGGTTACTATGCCTAAGTGAATTGTACCTTGGGTTATTTGTGTTTGCATCATTGTCCTGACTTATTCTAGGGCTTATATATTGTTTTTAGGGTTTCTAAAGAGTCTACATGTTGTAATTTAACAACCCTAATGTATCTAAGATACATGCATCAAGAATAAATACAACGGATGGGATCGATCATCTATGCACATAATGTAATTAACATAAACATAAAGAAAACATACCTTTAGTCCAAGAACGGATGATCAAGAACCCTAAATCACCAAAACCAAACGAAACCCTAATTTCGTCTCCCATATTTCGATTCACCATAAACCCAAAGATCAAGATACATCTTCTCTAAGATATTCCATATGACACTTCAATCAACCACCTTCGATTGCTAGATCTTGATTAAGTTTATAATTAATAAAAATCAAACCCTAAAATCCTTTGGTGTGTTTTGGCCGTTGACTACAAAAGAACAAGAGGAGGAGATTTTTGGTTTTCAAGTTATGAAACAATGAGTCACATCTCATTATTTATATACTAGAGCCTTCGGCTAATTATAGAAAAGATCTAATCTTTCTCTCCAAGTAATTAATCCTTCTAGAATAAAAATTTCTTCTTCTCTTTTTCTTGTATGATTCGGCCGACCATTTATCCCTAGGGGATTTGGTTTGACTTTTTTACTTTCTATTCTACTTATGTAGTAATTACATTATTTCCTTAAATTTTAAAGTCTTATTAGTTAATCCTTGTTAAACATTACTTATTAATTAACTACCGTTAAGTATACACTTTTATTAAACTAAGTTTATACAATAAATATAGCCATATTATATTATATAACTTAATAAAAGATGATCTCGATGTCTAAGTGTGTGACCCCTTAGGCCTACATACTCCCGGCCGTATAAAATACTATCTATGCCTTACGTGCAACCCAACAGTTCCCACTTGCGGAAGTCTCCATCATATTGTAATTTTATACTAACATTGATGGATAGTCTAGCAACACCATCAATACTCGCAAAAGTACTTGAGTTTAGTTTCTAGCAAACAAGCTCAACCTTATGGTTATTTAAATAATAATACAACTGCATCCCTTTTGTTTCTGATACTTGTTAATCATGAATGTGAATTAAAAGTCATTTCATGTATTAAAGATTATGTTTCTCGTTTTTGTAACTAATCAAGATTACTAAATGTAAAAAGAAACTTCTTAACTACAATTTGGGTGCGGCCACACAAACATCCAATCAATCCTACGAGGGGCCCAGTATGTATCATACTCCATTGATGGAGGAACAAAATTACATTTTAATTACAAGTACCTTTTACACATGTCAAAGACATTTCTAAAATAAGTTTTCTAACTGCCCACGTAAATGACGCAACGTCTCTCAAATCAAGAAATGCTATTCATCCATGCAAAGATCTACTTGCATCTCAAGTCTAAGGATAACAATACTTACCATATGTGTAGCTTCTTAATGACACTGATCCATAAAAAATACTACACGGTTGGGGTAGTCCAACTATTCAACCACAATAAATAACCTATGAGTTTGGAAGAATCATCTGTATGTATCTTCTAAAGACACAACCAACCCTCATAATTGTTTAGTTCATTAATACTCCCATATTGATTATTGACAATGGAAATTTAGAATATATGTAACCCGCCATATGTAGGCGCTATATTCACGGATTAAACATGCAAGTATAGGACACAATTAGTATTTAATGAAAAAGATCATACCTCGTATGTCAATTCATTATTTAATAAAGGCATAAATTCCTACAACTTAAATTATTGATCTTGTGGAACTTTGAGAATACTTATTTAGAATCACAAGTTGTGATATTCTTTGATTCAATTTTGTGCATGTAATATGATATAACAATATCTTATAAATTGTCTTACTACTTTCCATAAGATGTATACAACATTTATTGGAAATATTCATTTATAGTTTCCAAAACTACAAGTTATTGTAACTCTTTAATGTATAATGCAACTATGCTTTTAAACCAAGCATATTAGATTCTAGAAATTATGTCATCTATAACAAAGACTTGCTAAAAATGATATTGAGTATCATCTCAATTAACACTAGCACTAGTGTATCTTATACTACTATGCAACTATTTTGTAAACCTTAAACATTCCTTAAAAATGGTTTAAACAAACTCCAAGTTTGTCAACCATAATGATATTACTATTATTACCATTAAGTATATCCGTAGTATTTCCATTATCAGTTCTAGGACCAAACTCCTAATCTGATACTAATTCGAATGCTCCTACTAATGTCCTTCAATTAGATTTCAATGTTTCCAACATTCCTTCTAATTTCTTCCAATTAGACTTCTAATGTTACTAACATTATTTCTAATATCTTTCAATTAGAATTTAAGGTTTTCAAATAAACTTGCATTCATGCAAAAGACACAACTTACCCCATGTACAATATATCACGCCTTTAATTAATCCTCTAGTGGGTCCTCAAGCATTCATTCCCGCGTCTCAATCTTACTACATGAGATCCATCATTCGAGATTCACTCATAATACCATATACTGTCTCTAAACTTAATTCACCACATATGTTAAATCATAACATATTTCCCGTGGTTGTAAATTTTATTTTCTGAAATCCTTTTAAGAAACGTTACTTTACTCTTAAGAACAATTTTTAAGATGAAATATTGTTTCTAATATGTTCAATAACATATTCAATTTTAGAGAAAGAAAACTAAGTACTCCCACTCGCTTTGATATTTACCCATGATTAATATTTCTTATAATTGTAAATTAAATCCTACAAGTAATTGACTTTACAATTTAACTTAAGACTTATCTCATTTAGATGCATGATTTTAATCAATGTGTGGATTCTAGCATTTTTTATATCTTGTAAAGATTATCTATGGATTCATAAAATCTTCTTATGATCACATATCTTGCAAGGTTACCTTTCATCAAAGAGTTTTGTAATCCATTTAGTCATAACTCTAACATTTAAAGCAAGTATGATAATTAAAACATCTTTACGTATTCATTATTAATAAACGTAGAAGGCTTAATCATAATCGAGTTCTTAAATATGATTTAAAATCTATGTATTTTATCTTAAAATAAATATGTATATAAATTTGTCCTAATGAATCTCCTAACAAGGAAACTCATTTTAAACCTCATCAAATCATTGATATGTGAAAGACCAATCAAATTCCAAATTTATGATTATCTTCCTACGGACGCATCTTTCCTTCATAGCTTGATTTATCCATCAAACTCTAAATTTGATAATACATCACTTATGGTTAGCAATTTTACAATGATCTTATAACTCATAACCTCATTTATTGATATCAGAAACATATCATGAGTAATCCTTGTGGATCTATGAATGTGAGTAACATCATTCTAAGGTTCTATATTTTCGTGATTAGCCTTAGTAGACTTCAGCAAGTGTGTTTAAAAGGCTCGTGTATTATGTCCTTGAAATAATTCAAGACTCCCACTTGCTTTGCGCAAGCGTGGGACCCCCACTTGCTTTCTGTAAAGTGAGACATTCTTATGGAACTCAGCTTGACTAGCAACAACTAATTTGTTCTAGGCGTGGGATTTATGTAGGAGAGTCATCCCATTGTTTCCTTTGGGCCTCCTATAAAATACACTTAGTATTATTTAGACTTTTGTTAATATAATCTCTAAGATTTCTAACAAAGTCAAACGTTTAATTAAGAATCTATGGGATTCGTTCCATCTTATTATTCTAACAATAATATCTTAATTTACCTTCCATATTGGAGTCATATTGAGTATATTCCAAATGCACTCAATATCTTTAACCTTGATAACATTTAGGAGTAGTAAGTTAATTTCATCAATAACCAAATATATTAACTTATATATTTTGGTTCTTATTAGACATACCATACATGGTATTTCAATAAGATCAAATTCATGAGATAATCTCATATTTTATTTGATGCACTTAAACTTCATGTTTTTTCCTATTATGTCAACTTGAGTTCAAAACTTAATAGCATCAATTGTACTATTAAGCCAATTGCATGCACTTATTCATAAGTCTTTGATCCAATCAACACTTAAATCGTATGTTTTAACTAATAGACACATAATCCAATTCTTACTATTTGTTATTAGTTATTGACTAATTCAATAACTACATGTACATGTCTTAATCAATAAGACATTACGAGCTAACAAATCTTACTTTAAGTTCCAAGTCTTTTCAAAAGTAGAAGACTTAATTTTCATGTCTTAATCAATTATACATATTCACTAAACTAACATAAAACCGAGTATCATTCATGATCTCAATAGTAACTTTCAAGTTAATCACAAACTTACCATGTTTATCATTTTCTAGGAAAATATAATCATGTAGTTTTATCTTTCTATCTTGACATTCCATATCTAATAGGGCAACCTACCACAAATGTGTATTATCCGAATAGGGTAATAGTTTCCTTACTTATAAAGTCAAGAAAATCCTTAATCATATTGTCAAAGTCGTTCTTTGCCCACAATTAATATTTCTCCCACTTTGGTAGGGAACTACTTATTGCATAAAATAACACAACACCGGTTAGCTAGTTTGTATCAATCCATATGATAGTGTCCCATATAGAATTAAGTTCAGCATAAGGCATAGCTTAATGTAGTAGGAACTCCATCTTATTTATAAGGAACCGCGCATAGCTATGTTGTAGATAACTTCAACAACGGAAGCGACATCTCATAGGGCAACAAGTTATCTAAGATAATGCACGTGATTCTCAGTGAAATAAGATGCATCACACTTGGAAAGTAATTCATTATTTTAAGTCCAACAAGAAATAAAGTGAGCAACTTATAGCTCCCACTGAAATTGACAACATTTCATTTATGCCATTTCGTATAAAATGTATTACTCACACTTGTTTTGACAACACTTGAAGTGTTTCACTACTATTGAATTTAAGTGACATTTTATCTTTACATGCATTGAATGTCCACAATTATTGCTAGTGTCAGTCACATTGACTAGTAATAATTTCTTAGATATTCAAAGAAGTGTGTTAAGTTCTATATATGTATACCTATGATGGACTTTCCATCTATACATATATGATTTATTAACTTGAAAGATTGGCACGTAATTTCTTCCTCCTTTGTACACACCTACATTGTACCACACGGGTATGTAGCATCCTTTGCTTGGTTAAAACAAAAAACTAAATACAACCGGTTCTCTAGGTTTTGCTTTTACCATTCGTACGGTGATATTTCCGTCTTTGTAATCAAACCTTTAAGTATGACTTGATCATATCAAGTTATTTACCTTTGGTAGCTAAAGGTACAAGTTCTTTAGTTATCCAACAAAATATGGAATCTTAATTACCATTTAGGTATTTCATTTGTTTGATTCGAATTGGGATAATTCAGTCATTCATTCTATAGCTTTTTCACTTGTAAAAAGTATAGGAACGAACCTTAAAATTTTCCTAAGGAAAACAAACACGGGTTGTCATTCTCAAGTAACGACCAAACCATGCTATTGGTTTACGTTGCATTTATACATTAAAAACACTTCCAAAGTTCAATCACTAGTATTTTCGATAATACTCTCTTATGAAATTAACTACCCATGTTTATGGACTTTAAACAATTAATTTTATCAAGAGAATAAAATCCAACTTAAACTTATTCCATCATGCAATTGATCTACAAGAGATGAAATAATTTAAAAGGTAATCATTGAATGATAATTGCCACCGGTGCAACTCTTAGACATAATGAGGTCATGACTACAATATCTAGCATAAATGTAGTCACGTCATGTTTACCTCATCTCGTACTACGTGCAAAAGGTCTAACGAGACATATACGATGTAAGTCATCCAATATTAGTCTGTGGATTTATAACCTTCAGGTTTGACCCTTGGCGCCTCATCTTGGTCAAGCCTTAAGACTGTCTTTGATGATATAACCAAGACAAGTGACTAATACATTGGTTAGTACAAAACTTACGTAAGTTGGAATAAAATTTTGAAAAACAATGACAAATTTGTATAAAAGGAAACATGTAAAACTTCCTTTTATTAATGAGTTTCTAAAACAACGAATTTTCCATATTTTTAAACTTTTTTTAAATAAAATATATGCCTCGGTTTCATGAATCCACCGGTAATCTAAAACCGAGATACCCATTTTTTTAAAACATTGTACAAGTTTCATAAACGTGCCATAGGTTTGCTTCATCGGGTTTTCCTCACACCTCTTACGAGTACCAATGGAAAACTCAATGGAACCTTGCTAAGGTAACATTTGACTCTAGGCGTCTTGGAAGACACACCAAAAGGAACCGGAGAAGTTGGTCAGCGCGAAGCTAGTTAAGCACCTCCTTCTTTAGGAACGCAGAGTGAACCGCCTATACTTTTCTAGTGTAGTCTAACTAAAACATTATAAAAAAATAGAATAGATACTTGTTTTTTATATAGTTCTAGAGTAAATAAATAGATCAAAAGACTTAATATTTACTTACCCTAGTTAGTCCTAGGGGTGTAAAAGAGTCGAGTTTTTAACGAGCTACTCGAGCTCGAGCTCGTTTAATTCGAGTTCGAACTTAATACTTTCGAGCTGAGTCGATCTCGAACAAATATTTGTGTTCGTTTAATTTGGCGAGCCGAGCTTTGAAAAATAATATTAAGCTCGGCTCGTTCGAGAACTCGTTTAATTGTCTCGAGCCGAGCGAGCTTAACGAGCCGAACGAGCTATTCGAGCTTAACGAGCCGAACGAGCTATTCGAGCTTAATGATAAATCTATAAATATATATGTTATATACACCTCATTAAGTATTAATATCATTTTAATAAGCATAAACGAGCTTTCGAGCTCGAGCTTGAGTTAATAAACGAGTCTATCCAACTATATTTATAATAGAAGTTAGTCTAAACAAAAGTTAAAAATTGTAAACGAGCTTCGAGCTCGAGCTCGAACAACAAAAAAATATTCGAGTTCGAGCTCGAGCCAGATTATAAAATTTTATTCGAGCTCGAGCCGATCTCGAGCCATGCAGTTAATAAAAAAGCCTGGCTCGTTTAAGCCAAAACTCGACTCGGCTCGGATCGTTTACACCCCTAGTTAGTCCTATTTAATTCTTGAAAAATATTTTGCATTTATTCACAAGATAAACAGTTTATAGTAATAAATCAAACCATTATAGCAAGAATATCACAAGGCTAATATATCACATATAAACTATAAATAAGCAAGATATTTACCATAAATAACTTATTTAGGGTACTAAATTTAGAAAATCTAAAAAATCCAATTTTAAGATTTTAGGTTGACTCTATTTTGCAATGCGAATATCGATTCAGAAGACGATTTTTTCAGCTTTCGACTAAAAGTAAAAAGTTGGCCAGAATCGAGTTTTTAGTGTCCTATTGGGATTCAGAGTCTGTGATTATTTATAAAAATTATTTCCAGTTCGGATGTCATGAATCGCAGCCCTAAAACAATTTTATAAAACCCTCTTGTAGGCATGCATACACCAATCCAGTTAGCGTTTTCTTATCACATAGCAATCCTATGCATGTTAAACATCTAAATCATGCATTATAACAATTTAGTAATCATGGTTCATGAATTTAAACGTTTTAAACATGCATAACATATCGGAAAACACGTAAATTGCACACATAGTTGTAATTAACGTTTGCTATAACCCTAAAAAGCATGCAACCTTATTTTTTCCAGAAAATTATGGGTCTAATAACATCTTAATAAAAATTTAAAGATCTACAATAAAAATCATAATCAATCAAGCAAGAAAAAAATACTGTTTGCACATGTTTTAGGCATTTTTTATGTAATTGCATGGCATAGATTTGGCTCGTGATGCCACTATTGAAATTTAACAACCCTAATGTATCTAACATACATGCATCAAGAGTAAACGCAGCAGATATGATCGATTATCTATGCACATAATGTAATTAACATAAACATAAAAAAACATACCTTTAGTCCAAGAACGGATGATTAAGAACTCTAAATCACCAAAACCAAACAAAACCCTAATTTCTTCTCCCATATTCCGATTCACCATACACCCAAAGATCAAGATAGATCTTCTCTAAGATATTCCACACGACACTTCAATCAACCACCTTCGATTTCTAGATCTTGATTAAGTTTATACTTAATAAAAATCAAACCCTAAAACCCTTTGGGGTGTTTTTGTTGGGAATAAATTAAGGCCAGATCACTTGAGCGCTGACAAGAACAATTCAAGCGTTGACAAGACCAAAGCAAGCGCTGACAGCTCAAGCGTTGACAAGTTAAAGTCAAGCGTTGACAGATTGAAGACAAGCACTGATGGAAGATATAAGTTACACGTTTATTATATTCTAAGATACTTCTAGTAAGGATAGAAACGACAATGTATTTTCTATATTTATCTTTACCTAGAATAGTTGATGCGTAGCTTATTGTACAAGGCTTCTTAGTCTATAAAAGAAGGCCTTTAGGTTAATGTTTAATATCAAGTTTTTACATAAGTTTTCATTCGTAAACATCTTTCATTGTAAGCAAGTTCGACATTCATAATCAAAGTGAAAGTTTTGTTTACATCTTGTGTTCTTGTTTAAGTGTTAAATTCCGCATAACACTTAGATTCACAAAGTATATAACAAAGGTTTCTCTACGTGTTATACTTGATCTAATCTCGTATACACAAAGCTAATCGATCTAAGTTTGGGATCAACAAGTGGTATCAGAGCTTGTTGAGGAACTTTTGATCTTTGAAGAACACCAGAACCATACACGAACACCAAAACCCTAATTTTCCCAGAAACCCTAAAAACACCAAAACCCTAAAAATATCATGTCTGAAGCAATAACCACCTCCTCTTCACCCTTACCAAACATCAGGATTCCCATGCTTGATGCAACCAACTTTGACTTATGGAAGTTCAACTTTGAACAATATCTGGGGATCTTTGATTACACACTCTGGGAGATTATTGAATATGGAAACTCATTCAATAAGGCTCAAAAGATTCAGGATGCCATTACTCAAAGATCAGCTGTTGAAGGATGTCCTGATGAAGATAAGAAAGAAAAACCTAGAGATGGTAGAGCTGTAGGTGCTGAAGATATTGCAAAGAAAAGGGTTGACATGAAAGCCCTAAATATTCTGAAAGTTTCTTTGGGACAAGAAAACCAGCACAAATATAGAGGCTATGAATCTGCTAAGGATCTTTGGGAAGCACTTGAAGTTGCATATGGTGGCAATGCAGACACTAAGGAAGAAAAGAAAAAGCAACTTCTGCATGATTATGCTGTCTTCAAAGCTCAGCCCAATGAGAAACTGAGTAGTGTGAGAAGCAGATTGCTTGACATCACAAGCAAGTTGTCCTTCATGGGGACACAAGTTGGTGATGTTGACACCAATGCTACCTTTCTGAAAAGTCTTGGTGAGGCATGGAAGATTGAGGCAAGATCTATTCTTGCCAATAATACTTACAAGAGCTCCTCGTTTGATGACATCTACAACAAACTAAGACTGTTAGAAGATGAAACTCTTTCAGATCATGGAAGCAAATCTAGCACCAGCAACATGGCCTTCTTCTCTCATAGTGAAGGTCAATTCAATCAGAAGGACTCTTGTATGCATCCAGTTACTGGATCATCATTTGTCAGCGCTGGAACAAGTCCTGTCAACGTCTCCTTTTCAGACGCTGACACATTCATGAATGACTCCCCAAGAGTTAAACCTACTGGTTTGGATTTGGATACTGTGTGTGCTTACATTGCTTCCTTGCCCAATGGTTCAGTAATTACATATGAGGACCTTGAGCAGATAAGTGATGAGCACTTGGAAGAGATGGACATCAAGTGGAACATGGCTCTTGCTAGTATAAGAGCAAATAGGTGGAATAGAAGGTTCAAGAAGAAGATGACCTTCAATGCTAAAGACACAGCTGGATTTGATAAATCCAAAGTTGAATGCTACAACTGCCATCGTATGGGGCACTTCATGAGGGAATGCAGATCTCCTAGAAGATCTGATGCTGGTAAACCCTCAAGTCAGGTTGTTAAAGCTCAGGATTCCAAAGCCATGGTTGCAGTTCAAGGAATTGATGGCACAGGATGGGATTGGAGCTATCTGGCTAAGAATGCTGAAGAGGACAAAGCTTTGGTTGCTGATATTGAAGAAGAAGAGCATGTTGAATATGCTCTCATGGCACACTCTTCCTCTTCATCTGATAATGAGGTATATGATGATGCTTTTTGTAGCAAAGGTTGTAGGTTAAACACTGATAGACTTAACAAAGAGGTGTTAAAATTAAAAGATGATATGAGCACTGAAAGGTGTAAATTGTCCAATTACCAACTAGCTCTTACTGAAACTGAGAAAACCGTTTCTGAATACAAGAAAATGGAATTTGACTTAAAAGATAAGATCAATATCTTAAAACATGAGCTAGAGGGTAGTATGGATATTAGAAATATCATGACAAAGGTCAATAGAGACCTACAGGCTAAGTTAGATGAGGCCATTAAGAATAAAGATAATGTTGACCTCAAGATTCAAAGATTTGATAGAGCCACCCAAACCCTAGGAGACTATGTAGCTAAGCAAAGGGATCCTAAGGACATGACTGGGATTGGGATGAATGATTACTCTCTGGTTCCACCACCAGCTGGTGACTTCTATGGTGTCCTTAGAAAGGATTTGTCTTGGACTGGTATACCAGAATGCCAAGAAGAGGAATTCTCTCCTCCACCAAGAGTTGTCACTCCAGTTGAAGAGTATCAACAAAAACTGACTGACCTAAATGAGTGGAAGAAAGCTAACCCTACTTTATTTGTTAAGGGAGGTTTGCTATATGAAAGTCCCAATGAATCACCACCCATTAAGGTTACTAACCCAATCACTGGTAAACCTGTTGACCTAGGCTCAAACACTGTTAGAAGACCTACCATTAAATATGCAGAGATGTATATGAATAATAGGTCACCCAAGAGCCAAGTTAGCAATCATGGAACAGGTTTCTTCTCTTCTAGACCCAAGAGTGTGTCTAAGAAAGCCTGTTACACTTGTGGTAGCTTTTCACATTTGGCATACAAGTGTGTCAACGCTTCCAAAGCCAGCGCTGACAGGAACAATTTCAGCGCTGATAGGAAGAAAGTCAACGTTGTTAGAAATTCAAACGTTGTCAGACCCAAACCTTGTGTGCAGCAAAGTCCACAAGTGATTAGACCTGCCCCATTCTTTTCTAGAAGGTCTAACACTCATGGACAAAGACCTTTTCAAAAGACAAACACCTGGTCAAATAGGAAATGGGTTCCTGTAGCAAACCCTAGGTTCAACGCTGACAAGGGTAATTTCAGTGTTGACAGGACAAAATCCAACGCTGACAGAAACGTGACCAGACCTAAATATTTGCAGCCACAAGGTAAGAGGTCTAAAGCTTCTTCAAGCTTAACATGGAGACCCAAGAAAGATCAAAACCCTAATAATAATGGAATTTCAATGACTTGTAGTAGATTCAATTACATTTCAAAGGTCATTACAAAACCTATTGGGGTTAACTGGGTATTTCATCCTAAAAAGGATGAGAATGGGGTTGTTGTGAGAACTAAGTCTGTTCTTATTGAACAACCAGATGAATCCAAGTCTTCTGAGACTTGGGTTCCCAAAGAAAACTAATTTGTTTTCTTTATGTGCAGGGCATTCAAAGACAGATCAATGATTATGGATATTGGGATAGTGGATGCTCAAGGCACATGACAGGAAAGGAAGACTATCTGACGAATTTCACTCCTATTAAAGATGGTGATAAGGTATACTTTGGAGGGGGCTATGGCACCATTTCAGGCAAAGGAACCCTTCTCACCAATAATCTGCGTTTTGGAAACGTCTTCCTGGTAAAAGAACTTGATTATAATCTGTTTAGTGTATCACAAGTTTGTGATAACAAAAATAAGGTTCTTTTCACTGATACTGAGTGCTTGGTGTTAAGTAAGGATTTTAAGATCCCTGATGAGAAATATATTGAGTATAGAACACCTAGGCATAAGGACATATATAATGTGAATTTAAATGGGATTAAAATGAATGCAAATATGTCTTGTTTTTATGCTAAGGCCTCAGTAGATGAAAGTAATTTGTGGCACAGGAGACTAGGGCACATAAACTTTAAGAATATAAACAGACTTGTGAGGCTTGGTTTAGTTGATGGTTTGCCTGAGAAGGCCTTCCACAATGACCACTCTTGTGTTGCATGTCTTAAAGGCAAGCAGCACAAGGTCTCATTCAAGTCCAAACAGGTGCATACTAGTTTCAGACCTCTTCATATGCTTCACATGGACCTCTTTGGTCCAACAAATATAGAAAGTTTGAATGGCAAGTCATATTGTTTTGTTGTCACAGATGACTTTTCTAGGTTTACTTGGACATTCTTTCTAGCTATGAAGAGTGACACAGCTGATGTTCTTATTGATTTTATCACTCAAATTGAGAAAAGGTCTGGCAATGAGGTTAAAATGCTTAGGAGTGATAATGGTGGAGAATTTAGGAACAAGAAGCTAGATGATTTTTGTGCCAGGAAAGGAATTACTAGGCAATTTAGCATTGCTAGAACCCCACAACAAAATGGGGTTGTTGAAAGGAAAAATAGAACCCTAATTGAAGCAGCTAGAACAATGTTGGCTGATGCTCACTTTCCAATAGCCTTTTGGGCTGAGGCTGTTAATACAGCATGCTATGTGCAAAATAGAGCATTGGTTAACAAAATTCAGAACAAAACACCTTATGAGTTACTTTGGGGAAGAAAACCTAATATTGGTTTTCTCAGACCTTTTGGTTGTCATGTAGTAGTACTGGATACTAGTGACGCCTTAGGGAAATTTAGTGCAAAAGGTGATGAAGGTTACTTCATGGGGTATTCAGTCCAGAGCAAGGGTTATAGGGTTTATCTTAAAGAGGACAAACGTATTGTTGAGAGAGTACATGTTAGGTTCTTAGAGAATAAACCTAGTGATCTTGAAAGTGGTCCTAATTGGTTGTTTGATTTGGAACCCTTATCTAGGACTTTAAATTATATGCCTGTTACTAATCCAGACATTGTGAAGGTAACTTCAAATGTTGTGGAGGAACAAGTTGTTAATGTTTCAGGTACACAGGTTCATGAGAAGGTTGGATCACAAGCAGAAAAGGCATCTCCTACATTTGAATATGTCACTATTCCCATTTGGACAGATGCTTTTGCTGCTGCTGCTGCTGCTGGACAAGATAATGGTGGTTTCCAAATACCACCAGATACAAACATGCATGGTTCTTCAGGCGCTGACAAAGGCAAATCTAGCGCTGACAAGACCAATTCAGACGTTGATGGCTCAGACGTTGACAACAACAGTTCAAGCGTTGTTAGCCCAAGCGCTGACAAACAAGGTTCAGACGTTGACAACACCTTTGCACATCTTTTCTCCTCCACTGTTGAACAAGGAGAACCTTCCAGTTCTCATGAAGAAGGTCATCCTTATGTTGACATAAGAGAGTCTGATGAAGAAGACATTGGCAACATGGAGCATGAGGTTGAGGACACCAGACTTTTTGAAGGAGGGGTTCTCACTTCCACAATGAAGAATCACCCCCCATCTCAGATCATTGGTGATATTATGACTCCAGTTCAGACTAGAAGATCTCATCAAGGTCTTGGTGTGTTTATTGCCAATATACACAAGAAGGTTGATACCCCTCTTGTGCAAGCATGTTTGTTTGCATGTTTTCTGTCACAAGAAGAACCCAAGAAAATATTTGATGCTCTCAAAGAACCAAGTTGGGTGGAAGCAATGCAGGATGAGCTTCACCAATTTGCAATTCAGGATGTTTAGGAGCTGGTTGATTGTCCTAGATATGTCAGACCTATAGGGACAAGATGGGTTCTAAGGAACAAAAGAGATGAAAGAGGTATTGTGGTCAGAAACAAGGCAAGGTTAGTGGCTCAAGGTTATACACAAGAAGAGGGGATAGACTATGAGGAGGTCTTTGCACTAGTTGCAAGGATTGAAGCTATTAGGATTTTTCTAGCCTATGCTTCCTGCATGGGCTTCACTGTCTATCAAATGGATGTCAAGAGTGCTTTCTTGTATGGCACCATTGTTGAGGAAGTATATGTCATGCAACCTCCTGGTTTTGAGGATCCAGAACATCCAGATAAAGTGTATAGAGTCAAAAAGGCTATGTATGGCCTTCATCAAGCCCCTAGAGCATGGTATGGTACTTTGTCTACCTATTTAGTGGACAATGGATTCAAGAGGGGCACCATAGATCAGACACTATTTACAAAGAAGAAAGGCAAGGATGTGTTGCTTGTTCAGGTCTATGTTGATGATATCATTTTTGGGTCTACTGATCCAAAGATGAGTGAGGATTTCTCCAAGCTTATGACAGATAAATTCAAGATGAGTGCTATGGGGGAGATGAACTTCTTTCTAGGTTTACAAGTTCAGCAGAAAGAAGATGGTATCTTCATCTCCCAGGACAAATATGTTGCTGAAACCTTGAAGAAGTTTGGCTTTTCTCCACATGAAAAGAGGGCTACTACTCCTATGGATAGAGAACACCCTTGGGGAAAGATTGGAGATGGGAAAGATGTTGATGTCAGGCATTATAGATTCATGATTGGATCCTTGATGTATCTTACTGCTTCCAGACCTGATATCATGTTTGCTGTGTGTGCATGTGCACGTCATCAAGTGACTCCCAAAGAATGTCACCTTTATGCTGTGAAGAGGATCTTTAGGTACCTAAGATGCTACCCCAGTCTTGGTTTGTGGTACCCAAAGGATTCACCATTAGAGCTGATTGCATATTCAGATAGTGATTATGGAGGTGATAAGTTTGATAGGAAATCCACAACTGGTGGATGTCAGTTTCTTGGGAGCAGGTTAATATCTTGGCAATGCAAGAAACAAACAGTGGTGGCTAATTCTACAACTGAAGCAGAGTATGTGGCTGCAGCAGCATGTTGTGGTCAAGTGTTGTGGATTCAGAACCAGCTGTTGGACTATGGGTATAATTTCATGCATACTAAGATATTTGTTGACAATAATAGTACTTTATGCATCATTAAGAATCCTGTACATCATTCTAAAACTAAACACATAGAAATTAGACACCATTTTATAAGAGATTGCTTTGAGAAAGGTTTAATACAACCAGATAGGGTTGACACTGAGGAAAATGTGTCAGATTTATTAACTAAACCTTTTGATGCTGGAAGATTTCAATACTTGGTAACAAGTATTGGAATGGTTAATCTCACTTAATATGTGTTTTGCATTCTGTTTGTAAAAGTATGTACAGGATGATGCATTATTATTATTTGTCTTATTGATGATTTAGATTTTCCACTATATTTTTCTAACACTGACAAAGGTTGCTTGAACACTGATAAGTATTTTTGCAACGTTGTCAGCAATATAATTGTCTAACGCTGACAAAGCTTCCCTCAACGCTGTTATGTGTTATCGGGGCGTTGTCAGCAACAATGTTAGTTTTGTGGTTTTCAATCTAAATGTGCAGATGGTGTTAGCAGTATACCATTGGATACAGAGTTGCTTATGGATCAAAGGAGAAGCATTTGGACAAGTTTTTATTTATGGATGATGGTTGGAATGTTTCATTCCTATCTTGACATAAATTTTTTATGTTCATGCATGTTTTTAGCAAACTTTGTGTATCATGGTTTAAGGGGAGGTTTTAGGAACCTTTAGGATGTTTGGGTATCCATATGATACTCTTATCACAATTCTAGATTGTGTCCACAGGTGAGTATGGGTTAGTTTTACTAAACCATGAGGCACTGTAGCATGCATAGTATATCAACTTTGCATGCTGACAAGACATTTTTGGCCTAGAATTGGTTGTGGTCTGTTGGGAGACTTGGGAATGATTTTGATATGGGATTTACCTGGGAGTAACAAGGATTTTATAAGGTAACTTTGTTGTTAAGAATTTTGGTTAGCAAGGGACACTAGAGGACTATTATGTCTATCTTGCTTATGCAAGTGTGCATAACTGGACAGTGCTTGCCGCCCTATGATAATTATCAGCTTTTGGTTATCTTCTCTAGGATAAATTACTTGTTAAGGTCATTTTTCATTTTTTTAAAAACAATTTTATTTTTGGACGTTGACAAGAATTTTCCAAGCGTTGTTGAGACCAAATTGGACGCTGACATGGCTTTAGGCGAACGTTGACAAGATTATAGTCGTTGGGCGTTGATGGGTTATTTTTGACCGTTGACACTCAATGGGACCTACCCAGTTGTTACTTTTTGACATATATTCAAGCCGTAATTTTAGGAGTTGTTACTTTTATTTAATGCGTGAGATAACTTATAAACTTTTTCAATATTTTCATGATTGATTTTTGAAAATCTTTGCCTATTTTTGGGCCAATCACATGCATTCTTTCACTCCTATAAACTTGGCTCCTATTTTAAACAAGGTCTCTATAATTCTTGTCTAACACTTTTCTCTTATCAACTTCATCTTCTACACTTCAAATTAACAGCTTTCATCAATGGCACCAAAGTTTAACTCAGCAGAATTGGAATTGGGGTTCAAGTCTCAACACAACATGATTGCTTATCTTGTTGCTGATCATGATTTGTTTCCTCAATACACACAAATGGTGGCGTATTTGAACGCATCCCCATTAAGGTATGCTCTTTATCATGCACCACTCATTCCAGTCACACACATTAAGCAGTTTTGGAACACTGTTAGTTCCTCAACAGTTAATGGAGTGACCACATTAACTTCTATTGTTCATGGGAGATCTTGGGTGGTTACTGAGGCCTTGGTACGCCAGGCCTTGCATCTTGATGATGCTGATGGTGTAGCCATTCTTCCCATAAATGAAATAGAACAAGGGCTTAGGGCTTTGGGATATCCTTTTCCTGATGAAGGTACTCTAAACAAGTATCATAAGCAGGAATTTCCCCCAGCCTGGAAGTACCTCATCCACATCCTCCTTCAATGTTTGAGTCCCAAATGTACTGCACACAATGAGATCAATAGATCCATTGCAAGTGCTATTGTGTGTATTGCAACAGGGCAAAAATATAACTATTCTAAAATGATTTTTGAAGGACTGTGTAAAAACAATGGGACAAAAATGACTTTAGCTTATCCCCGTTTTCTGCAAATGATTTTTGATGATCAAAGATACTGTTCAAGGGATCACAATGATTTTTATAAGATCCCTGAGCAAAAGAAAGCTATTTTTACAAAGATGAATTCACCACCTCATAGAGACTTACCTTTAACCCCAGCCATGCTTGCTGTTATTGCAGCAGCACAACCCCAACCAGACCCCCAACCTCAAATTGACCCTCAACCACAACTTGAACCCATTCCTGAACCTTTACCCTCACCTGAACAAATGCAACTTGACCAAGAACCCTTTGACGCTGACACATCAAATGTTGGCGTTGATATGCCTATTTCCAACACTGACACACACCCTTCACAATCCCAAACACCCCTTAACCAACCCACATCAACTCATTCTTCCACACCATCTTCCACACCACCTGAATATAGGTTGATAAAACGCCAAAGGACTACTAGAGTGTTCTCCTCTGGTGGTCCTAGCCATGAAGCAGAGAGAACCACTACCACAAGTGTGGCTGGTGACCTGGATGAGGCTGGGACTATTGGTTCTGGCTTAGATGCTGGCCAAGGCAGTCCCACCATCATTAAGTCCTCATCCATGCCCAATGAATCTGACTTGGGAGGTCAAATCCCCATTTTAGAAGAGGGCAGACTGGAACCAATGACTCTTTTAGAATTGACGGCAGTCTGCATTAGCTTGCAAAAGCAAAATGCAGACTTAGTACAAATTGTCAGCTCACAAGGCCTTGAACTCAAGCAATTGAGGGAGAGGATTGTTGTTTTGGAGAGTGATCATGCTAGGAGGGGTATGGAGGAGTCTTCCAAATGGGAGGAAGCTCAAGGAAATCTGAGTGATAAGGGCAGCCAAGATGGTCAATCAATGGATGTTGCTGAAGCCCTTACAACCTTGAAGGAACAAACAGGTTTGACACGTCCTTAATCTCTCCAACCAATCTAAATTTATCATTTACAACTATGTTGAGAGAGGTTACACAAGGCGCTGAGGGAAAATATGTGAGCGTTGACAAGACAAATTTGGACGCTGATAGAAGTATTTTGGGCGCTGATAGGATAAATATGGGCGTTGACAGACCTGCACATGAAGGTGATGTATTCCAGTCATCATCTATCATCAAGGAAGTTCCTACTCAGGTATTACCATCTACCTTACCAACCATTGCACCATCAGATAAGGGTAAGGGTAAATTGGTAGAAGAAATTGTTCCAAAGGATGCAGCCCAAGTTGAATTTGATAGAAGATTGGCTGAACAAATGATGGAACAAGGTGAAAAGGAAAAGTCACCATTTGTTGTGACTTCTGAAGAGGAAAGTGATAGAGTTAGCTCAGACTCAAGTGTGACGATTATAGAACCAGAAAGGCTTGAGTATGGTGATGAGCTTGCTAGGGAAAAGTTGAGAGACTTAAAATTGCAGGTTGATTTGACATGCCAGAGGTGGTTCAAATGTACAATTCTTGGGAAGAAAGCTGCATGGATAATCCAGACTTGACCATTTCAGATTAAATATGGGGTTTGGAGCTTCTTCTTAGAGTTCAGAAGGATTGTAAGGTGATATTGAAGCACAAGGCAAGCAATATTCTCTCAGAGTTGAAAAGGGATAGAAGAGAGCTCTACTTTATGTTGCTCAGATGTCATGGAGTTGGATGGACACATCAGAAGTTGAAGGCTTTGACATTTGATGAGTTGGAACATAGGGCTTATCCCATTTGGGTGAGAGTGCAGGAAGCAAACACTCTTAGACTTCTTTCAGATGAAAGAAGGGAGCAACTTGCAGAAGAAATGGAAATCAAGAAAGCTATGATGATTCCTAGACCAGTGAAGAAGGGATTTAAATTTGAGTTTCCAAAAGATATGGATCCACTATATCCAGGTGAAGCAGTTATAAGAAAGAGCCTCAAGCTCTCCCCATTAGAAGCTTCAGATATGGTGCAGGTGTTACCATTAGATTCCAGGAATCCAATTGTGAGTTATGATGAGGATGAATGTGGATTCTGGAAGATTGGCAGAATTGGCAAGGAGGTACACACTTTTACCACTCTCATATCTTTATTTGCAAGTTTTGATAGAGAAGACTTGGTAGACCTTTGGAGGTTGCTAGAGACCAAGTATGAGGCTGAAGCACCAACTTCAGCTAATGGAATAAAACTTTGGACCACATTCAAGAGAATGTGTGGGACAAATGAGGAAGATCCTGAAATATGGAAGGATCTTGAAGATGACCTCAGTGGTCTTCAATGGAGGTTATATTCAGCTGCTGGTGTATACCATTTGAGTTCTACAAAGTTTGCTGAGTATCTACTTGTGGATGCTCAATATTTCATATCCAAGGCTATTTTGGAAAAGATGAAGGACACTCAGCTGGAGATAGATTATTCAAGTGACGTGGCAAAGGATTTGATCAGATTTATTCATTACCAATATGATAAGATTTGTCAGACTCCTCCTAGTTCTTAATGCTTATTCAGAAACTTGATCATAAGAGTGGATATCAAGTTTAGGGGAGGATTGTTGGGAATAAATTAAGGCCAGATCACTTGAGCGCTGACAAGAACAATTCAAGCGTTGACAAGACCAAAGCAAGCGCTGACAGCTCAAGCGTTGACAAGTTAAAGTCAAGCGTTGATAGATTGAAGACAAGCACTGATGGAAGATATAAGCTACACGTTTATTATATTCTAAGATACTTCTAGTAAGGATAGAAACGACAATGTATTTTCTATATTTATCTTTACCTAGAATAGTTGATGCGTAGCTTATTGTACAAGGCTTCTTAGTCTATAAAAGAAGGCCTTTAGGTTAATGTTTAATATCAAGTTTTTACATAAGTTTTCATTCGTAAACATCTTTCATTGTAAGCAAGTTCGACATTCATAATCAAAGTGAAAGTTTTGTTTACATCTTGTGTTCTTGTTTAAGTGTTAAATTCCGCATAACACTTAGATTCACAAAGTATATAACAAAGGTTTCTCTACGTGTTATACTTGATCTAATCTCGTATACACAAAGCTAATCGATCTAAGTTTGGGATCAACAGTTTTGACCGTCGAAAGAACAAGAGGATGAGATTTTTGGTTTTTTAGTTAGGAAACAATGAATCAAATCCCATTGTTTATATACTAGAGCCTTCGGCTAATTAAGGAAAAGATCTAATCTTTTTCTCCAAGTAATTAGTCCTTCTAGAATAAAAATCTCTTCTTTTCTTTTTCTTGTATAATTCGGCTGACCATATATCCCGAGGGGATTTGGTTTGACTTTTTGACTTTCCATTTTACTTATGTAGTAATTACATTAACTACCTTAAAATTTAAAGTCTATTACTTAATCCTTGTTAAAACTTTTAACTTATTAATTAACTACCGTTAAGTATACACTTTTATCAAACTAAGTTTACACAATAAATATAGCCATATTATATTGTATAACTTAATAAAAGATGATCTCGATGTCTAAGTGTGTGACTTCTTAGGCCCACGTACCCCCAGCCGTATAAAATACTATCTATGACTTACGCACAACCTAACACTACACACTTAGTTTAATGAGTTTCATTGGTTTATCATATCCTTGGAGGTAATAGGCCTAATTAGAATCCTATGCTTTGAAAACTTGTACTTTGTGCATTAATTATTTGTACATTAACCTGAATTGAAAATATTGTCTTAGTATGATACTTAGTTGAGTTTTATAATTCGTTACAAAAGATTAGGCTCTAATTCATTGTGACATGGTTTTTAGGTGCTAATCTAGGTTACTAGGTCTTAATTATTGTACTTAGCTTTAAATGGTTTATACTTAGTGTTCTAAGATGAAATTATACTTATAAATGATAGTTTACAACTCTTTTATAATCCTTGATTACTTGTTCATAAGTTTTCTACATTCATAGTTTACAAATCTTGAGTTTGCAAATCATTTATAGGGATTCTAGGGTTTCTAAGGGAATTTAGAGCATCATAGTTATTTTTTAGATGCTATTATTCATAATATACTTATTAGATTACTTTTAGAACTTAGATTTGATATATACATTGTGTTTACAACATATGAGAATATGTTGATATGGCAGTTCAGGTTTGGATAACTCATTCATCTTACCAAGTAAGGCACAAAAGCAAAAATTTCTAGTCAAATTTTCATATTCATACAATCATAACACATAGCATAAATGTGAAATTTGAGGATTGTCACACATATCCCATGTTCTTTTAGATGATCCAAAAACTCAAACCTCATAAATTCACCTCTACGATCAAGACGTTGTGCTTTTATGGTTTTACCGAGTTGATTTTCTACTTCCTTTAGAAACACCTTAAATGTTTCAAACACTTTGTGTTTATGTTTAAGCAAGTACACATAACCATAACGACTAAATTCGTTAGTGAAAGTGACGAAGTAGCTTGCACCTTGCCATGACACGGTTCTGAATGGGCCGCATACATCGGTGTGTATGAGTCCATGTAGATATTTAGCCCTCTCTACTTGATGTGAGTAAGGTTTACGTGTCGTCTTTCCAGATAAACAATAAACACACTTTTCAAAATATTCATCATCAGCTGACTTAAGTAGTCCATCATGTTGCAACTATATAATGCGCTTTTTGCTTATCTAACCAAGGAGACAATGTCATAATAGTGTAGAGTCCATGTTAGACTTAAACCTTTATTACTTACAGCATAAATAGAACTATCACTAGTATTAGAATCATACATATCAATTTCATACATTCCATCATGAGGAATAGTACGCAAATAAAACATATTATCTTTAGAAACTGATATTATTGTATCATTATCAAAATGGTTAACAAAACCATCGTCATACAAACGAAAAACTAAAATAACCGCTCTAGAAATAAAAGGTGCATAATGACAATTATTCAAAATAACTACTAATCTACTAGGGAGACATAAATGAAAAACACCAATGGCTTCAATAGCTGCACGATGACCATTGCCGAAGTACAGACTTAAAACTCCTGGTTCAGCTTCCTACTTCCCATTAGTCCCTAAGTAGTATTACATATATGAGTACCACAACCAGTATCATAAGCCCAATATTTATTAGGAAAAATATAGAGTCCTATAGTGAAGATACCTGAAGTTCTAGCTTCGTGAGATACCTTCTTTTTCTTCATTAACTCAACGAGATATTCGGCATGGTTCCTTCTCTAAGGACTAGTCTCACAACATTCGTGGTAGGTGGCGTCCCTAGCAGGATTCTCTTCCTTTGGTGGAGGGGTAAAATTTGGGCTTCGGGAGTAAAGTTTGAAACTTTCTTCGTTTTGCCTTGATTTTCCCCTTTGCATCATTTGAAGGTTTAGTTGTATTAGGCTTTTGGATCTTTCATGCTCTAATTACATGAAGCGCAAGTGCGGCCTTTTTTGGTAACATTTTCTCATGTAACTTGAGCATGGCATGCAACTCAGGTATTGTCTTCCCCAGACCATGCATATTGTAGTCTTGCATGACCCTGTCATATTCCTTGCTAAGTGAAACTAAAATTAGCCCCACAACAAGTTTAAGAGACATGGGATGATCGAGACATTCTAAATTCTATATGTAGATCTTCATCTTTAAGAAGTAGGAACTCAGAGATTGCTCTTCTTCATGTTTACACTAGGGAAAAGCTCGGAAAACATCAAGAAGTTCATGATATGCTTGTTGGCAGAACATAGTCTCTAGTTCCTCCAAGATAGCATAAGCTCTATGGCTTTCCAGATTTCTCTTAAGTTCATGGGACATGGTCATTAGCATGAGTCCACCAATTTCCTTTGACCGCTTGATCCAAGTAATGTGTTTCTATTGGTCGGCCTTAAGACCTTGGTGGCCAGCTGGGACATATGGGAGCTCAGGAATAGACTGCTCAAGATAAGGAAACAAGTCATCGGTCTCTAGCGTGATCCAAAAAGTACGGTACCAATCGACATAGTTGCTTTCAATCAATTTCATCTTCACTAAGGACTTAACAACCAAACTATTTAAATAAAAGTTAGAGGTATTCATCTACAAAATAAAAGTTCAAAAGATTCGTATTTTTGATAAGTTACATTCTCAAAGAATTAACTACCCAATTAATCATTATGAGACTAAGTCATACTTGTCCTCCCACTCATTATTAGAAAGTCTGACCAACTAATAATAAGTAGGGAAGAGGTAAGCGTCGAACGTTAATTAAATTACAAGTGTAACTCTTAGTATTTATGAGATGATTCATGAGTACTATTGTTGTAGAGTGTTTGAAGGGGATGTTCTCACAACTCTTGCGAGTACCAATGAACATCTCAATGAAACTTGTTCCACAATTATTAGGTTCATGAGTATGATCCATCTCATCTTATGCCTCGGGTTTAAGATTTAACCAAGAACTCGATTTAATTTGTACCAATGTAAAGCATGCAAAAATTGAAATAGATCCGACCTATGACAAAATTAGCCTTGGGTTGGAATTCATCATAGGTCTGAGCACATAATAAAAGCAATTACAAGTGCTAATACATTGGATGACATAGACTTAAAGGTCTAAATAGGTATCACATAAGTTTTAAAAACAAATGTCAAAAGCGTGTAGCACAAGTTAAGAAAAACCTTTGCCAACTTTAGCTTAGGCGTGTTTTACTACAGGAAAGAATTAAAGAATGATCAAACCCTATATCATACTCTTCATTTGCCCGAAGGCACAAGTGCTTAGGATAACTATCACATAGATTTCGAAACATATATGTGACACAGGAGAAAATTAAAGATCATTTAAACCCTAGGTGGCTTGACTATGTACACAAAGTGTAGTAGCAAGATACACCATTAGTAACCCACAAAACGGTGTTGTAGTTAAGTATTACAAGATAATTAATTTTGCAAATCACGTCGTTAAGATGATGGTTTATAAACCATCATTACGGTATGTAAGCTCAACTCGAGTGACAATATGATTTCTCAAAACAACTAGTCTTATAATAAAACCAGGTTTCATAGTTCTTATGTCCATATTAGTTCTCGTTCAAAAATGATTTTTAACAAATAACGCATAGCCGAATCGAAAGAAAAAATACTGTAAATGATGAGACGTTTTTTAAAGCTAGTTTCGATTCCTTTTTTATTATTACTGAAATCTTGCGTAATTATATATTTTGGAAATTTATAATGAAAAAAATATAAGCACATAAAAATAGACATAAAAGTGGGTAGAGGTGAAGACATACTTTATATGAAAGTAGTAACAGAAAAGTGGGTAGAGGTGAAGACATACTCTAGAGATCCATTTGGCATGTCTTACGGGTAGTAGAGGTTCAAGCAAATTGCGTGAGGTTAATGTGGTACTTTAGCCATATTTCATTGTACTTAAATGATCTTTTGGAGTAATATGTTTTACCGAGGCAAGACCCTTTTACCCAAAAAAAAGATCTAAAAACTTGGATGAGTCTTCCTAAATTGAGGACCAAAGACCCTCACCAAGTTTTTGAGCTAGGTACTTGGTGAACAGCATACATAACAAACGTGATTACTAAATTCTTTCACAAAGAAAAACAATCATAATATGTTAATTAACTAGTTCAATTTGACCTACTCAATTTTATTAGATCTAGATCAAGATTAAAACGTTATGACAAGAATGCATGTAACTGCCACAAAATAAATAAAGTGAGTATTTAAGCGGATCTAGCGTGTTGATTCTATGTGTGACCTATGAATGCCATATGATGACTCGTGATGTCACTGTTGGGATTTTAATACTAGTTAAACCATTAACTACGAGTACGTAGCGAAGTGGATCTGGTATAACATACATGATTAAGAACATAATAAAAACAATTTAAAATCAACCTTTATGTAATTAAATAAATCAACTAATGAAGCTTTATCTTGATCTTGTTATCTGACGGTTAAATTACTGTCCATATCGTTTGCTCACACGACACATCAAATGAATAATTACTACTATGCTAGTAGTAACTTCACTTCCAGAACAACTAGTGTAAATCTTGTAACTAGAGACCCTAGATCCAAAATCCTAAGTGGGATTGCATAAGGATCAGTTATAGATCGTTATAAGATAATAACTAAAATCGCACGAAAACCCTAGTATGGGTTTAGGTGTAGTCGAACCAATAAGGGGATCAAACAAAATACTAAAACCTTGAAAAGAGTATCAAGGGGTTAGTATAACGCTTAGTTACTTCACTAGGGAGTACCAAAACTAAGTGAAGTTTTATTAGACGTTTAATATTAAGTGAAGTTTTATTAAATGTTAATTAAATAAGTAAATGAAGTTTTATTAAATAATTAAGTGAAGTTTAATTCAACGTTTAATATTATTAATATATAATAATCATTTAATAAAGTGTGTTCTTCGTGTTGACTGTGTGCTCCCGATAGGCTCATTCATTCCTGATGGCTAAACGATCGCATATCCCAATAATTGTCAAATAAATCCGTTTACCAACAAGCTTTTGATACTGATTAATTTCATTCAATACCTCATCATCACCAAATTTTTTATTCAATTTCTTATTACCGGGATCAACTTCAATAGGAGCACTGCAAGGTTTGCATGTTAACATGCCAACTTCAGACAAAAGCTCAGCATAGTACTTCTTTTGAGTTAAGAAAATTACTAAATCCACAAAACAATCACAAAGAAGATGTGGCATATTTTGATTGGATAATAAAAAAGAATGAAGAAAATTATTTGAAAAGTAACAAATCAAAATAGAGAATTGTTAGATCCACAAAACAAACACAAAGAAACATCCATAGAAAAGAGGTGACATATTTTGATGAGAATTGATACATTCCCAAAACAATCACAAAGAAACATCCACAAAGAAAATATTTGATTGGATAATCAAAGAGAAAATAGAAAAATTATCTAGAAAGTACTACCTCCGTCCCATAATAAGTGTCCGCATTTGACTTTTAAAGTATTTACTTCGCAACTTTGACCGTAATTATTTTTGTATGTGTTATATAACACATGATGCAATATATATGAATGAATAGAGACTTTTATCAACTATTATATAACACAAACATACATATTTGCGGTCAAATTGGCAGAAAAATGACTTCAAAAGTCAGAAGTGGACATTTATTTTAGGACGGAGGGAGTAATTAATCAAAATATGCCACCATAAAAATATTTAATTCAAATGTCACAACCCATCATTAAATGCTCAACACTTGTAGAGTAGATGGACATGTAAACTTTAATCATGTGCTATAAAAAAAAGTGTTAAAAGAGTATGTTTACCTATTAAACACAAAGGCGGACTCAGAAATTATAATAAAGTGTTACACGACATTTTATTATTATTATTAATACATAAGTTGTCTCATATTAGGTAAAAATATGTGTTGCACGTGTCGAGAAAGACTTATTTTATAACAAAATTACTTTTCATGAATTGAAATAAAGTGTAGACCGTGACACACTTGCCTCTCATGTAGATCCACCCTGATTAAACACGTTAAAAACATTTAATTATCGAATGAAACTTATGTTGTTAAAATTTTACGTTTTTGTTTAACATAGAGGCGGGTTCACAACAAACTTACGCCATAACTTAATATTTTTTAACTTAGAGGTCACAACAAACGGTCATAACTAAGATTTTTTATTCTGCAAATGGTCTTCATCAAATACTTTGATTAATTATTTAATGAGAATCTTAAACGTTGAAAACACTCATCGCGAAACTCATGTGTACCCTTCTAAATTACTTCTGACAACACAAAACAAAAAAGGATATTTCTATATTTCTCCGATTAAAACATTGAAATATCATATTTTTCCAACCAAAACTTATTTTGACATATTTCGTATTTCTCTAATTAAAACATTGAAATACCATATTTGTCCAACCAAAACTTATTTTGACATATATATCCAACTTAACAAAACATCTGTTATATAAACTCATTTTATAATTAAATAAAATAACCATCAATTAACATTTTTAAATACCAGTTATACCCTTCATAAAAATACACTTATTGCAACTAAAAGTAGCTGCGTGTCCAACTGCAAAAGTAATGCTACAGATTTACGCAAAGTCAACGTTTCTTTATATTTTTTTGACTAAATTCTCTTAGAATGGACATTATAAAAATGTTATCTTCTCTTCAAAATGCAAATGGAGATGCCACTGCCATGGATTTATTATAGCTCTTCAAAATACAAATGGAGATGCTACTATGATGGATTTGTTATAGCTTGGTAAGTAAGAGCATAAACAATGCATTAAGTCTTTGATGACTTGATACACCGAATGCTTTGTTCCATAATTAATAATATCTTTGTGTTTTTTTTGTCAAAGACTTGGTATTATACAAGTCTTTCATCAAAAAATCATTAACAAGACTTTACTCCAATGGGTCAAATGGTATAAATAGGTTTTTCAAATAGTAAAAAGTCTTGTGTAAACTAACCTCATTGTAAATTCTCTAACTTGAAGTCTCTATAATTAAATAATCATTGAATATTTAGGTGCTTTTATATCTATTCCCCAAACCATCTATATTAATTGTCTCGGCATAATTCAGATTGGTGCTCGTGTGATTTAGATAAGAAGTATTGGCTTGGATCGGGGTTAGTTGGAAGCCATTTCACAAGAAAATGTTATATTGACAAAGGTCAAGGTTGTTTCAACATGTCGTGGTTCTATATATCTCTTTGACAACATAGCTATGACGTCTCCTCATATCAACACTCTCTAAGGTTGTGTACCTATAAGTGTTTGGTTAAATCAAGGTAACACGTCGACACTAGTTTTATAACTAATTTGGTCTTCATGGGTGTTTAAATATGTGATTTGAAATTTCACCCATTTTCTAATACATGGGTAGAATTGGGGTTTGCAAAGCTCTTGCTGAACTTTCATATCTATTTGGTACTGCTTGACTATCCATACTGCTATTACAAACACATTTGCTAATTATACTCCAATAAACAACCAAAACGCTATAAGATCAAACAAGTCCAATCAATATCATATACTTTCAAAAACAAATAACGAAGTAACACGTATTGATCACCAAGAGATCCAACATAATCGTTGAATGTCTTATCAAATTTAAACCACATCTCGACCCGGATTAACAAATCAATAAAGATACAAATAAATATGGAGATTGGTTCGCACCAAACACAACGTACATATCAGTTTGGACCCACTGTTGTACTATTTTTATGCGCCACTGTGTTCTTTCCTCGTTTACTAAGATTGAAAAAAAACGAGGATGGTTGATTTGGCTCTATATAAACAGAAACATAACCAGTAAAAAAATTAAATTAAAAAAAAAACCTTTTATTGGTGGATGGTTGATTTGGATCGAATGCTTGAACTTGTGGATATTACATGTCTGTGGATGATGACCCAATGCACCACATTTTGAACACTTGTGTCTTCTTTTAGTGTTCTCGTCGGCTGCAATAATTATATTCTTTCTAGGTCTTCCTGTCACACCCCACCATGGAGGAATATGGGGCGCGACGTATGGATATCATCACAATAAAATGGTCTTTCAATAGAGTAATACTAAATGCAAAATAAATGTCATAAATGGCGACACAAATGTCGTGACAATATCTCAACAAAATGCAGGAGTCTAGGTAAGTAGGTAAAAGTCCTACCTCTTACCAGAGACAAACAAATAACAAACATCAATATAAAGGTGTCTAACAGTATCACTTATTCAAATAACAAAAGTAAATTTAAGAGGAAAGGGATTCCTCCTAATGCAATTCTAGGAGCCTCTAGACTCTAGCCACTTCTAACATCATCCTTCTCAACTACCTCACTTGAAAATGACACTAATATCTGTCAACATAAAGTTGGTGAGAACATAGGTTTAAGTTATCTAGAACATCATAAGAAAACTTGACATCCGTTGTAAATAAGTTAAAGAAAACAAGTTAAAGCAATGGATCATAATATGACAATCATGTTACACACAACTACAAACAAAACACACAAATAAAACAATTAGACCTACAAAATAAGAATAATGCACTACACCAATCCGGATCTTTCTCACACCCAGTGTGGAGATGAACCATATCCGCGTCGAGATATGTTGTCTCCGAAAAGACGATGCACAAGTACCCAGCACCCAAGCACTCATAACGCATGTCGGAACACATAATAGAACATATAACATAACACATAATTAAGCATATCACATAATAACACATTTATGTCCACGCATTTCAAAACATATTATCAAATCATTTTAAAGAACATTACAAGTGTCATCTCCATCCCATACTGGAAAAATATTTAAAAACTTAGTTAAAATGGGACTATGAACTCACCTGATAGCACAACAAGATAGCACTCTTGTAAACCTATAAAATCATACACGACACACTTAGCTAAGGTCCTCACACCTAATTTAAGTAATAATCAAGGAGATGAATCTAATCCCCCAATCCCCACTATCTAGTTCTCTCACTACAAGCTATTCTATACGTAAAAATCTAGTTTTTCCCCACTACGGTTTACTAGTCACTAAATGACCAAATGAAGTGAACTTAACACCACACTTGGCTCCTACCCTACTGGAGTTATGTTGTTCTATGATCTAAGAACATCAAAAACCAATTTTACTCTCTACTTACACGTTTAACCCTTTCGTTTAGTCTCTACGCCAAAATTCGTTTTCATAAAGCAGATTTTCTGTACATGCTAAATGTTTGACACCAAAATCTCGACCTAAACACCATAAATTTTATTGAAAACCACCAGTCCTTTTATATAAATTATAAAGAGTTCCCAAATAAAAAACCTTTGGGTATCTCATCCGTTTGGTTAGGTTTTGACTCAAATTCCCGAAATCTAAATTTATTCTTGAACAGCGCACTGTTTTGACCTTCCCTAACTCCATTTTCGATGAACCTTACATTTTTTAAAATTAGACTCTCTGAAATTAATTTTAGAAAATAAGAAATTCGACCAAAGGTGCTACCTGCTTCTCGAAACAGTCGGCATAAGACAGCCTTACAAAAATCAGACTGATTTACGCCTTTATGCACAAACCCTCTAAACATCATTAATTATCCCTAAATTCTTAACATAAACCCTAAAATCATTAATAGATCTTAATTACTATATTTTCTAGAAAATTAATAAAACCCTAATCATCTCAATGATGGTTAATTAACATTACAGTTATGATTAATTAATAAAAACATGAATTATATTAAGGTTTAATTGATTACTTACCTTGAATCAAGAAAACTTAATGAAACCCTAAAAAAACTTTAGTTGATCGCCGTGTGGTTTTTCTCCAGGGATATTATGTGTTTTGATTTTATTAAAAACCTTATATAGATTAGTTAAACAAATCCCAGCCCAATACAAAAAGCTTTATTTCCTTATTTAATTTTTTTCTCTTTTTCCTTTCTTGCGTCACTCCAAAAACGACCCAACCTTTATTTTTTTTTATTTTTTTCCTTTTATTATTAGTTAAATTATAATTAGCATTACCTTAATTTACCTTAATTTATTTCAGCTCCTAAAGTCTCCAAAAATCTAAAACCGTAAAACTAGTTGTTTTTACGCGATTACCATAAAATACTATAATATACAGTTTAGGAAACTCTTAAAATAAATTAATAACTAAATAACTAAGTCTAAAATAACTTAAAACTAACCCGTAAATTATTCCCGAGACTAAATCCTTAATCGAGACCTCTAAACACTAAACCTTGTATCGTAAATATACAATTTACTATAATACATATACCTACACATAAAATCTTAAAATAACGCCATATTCTATCATAGCTACATCCAATAGAACTAATGAGCACGAACTAACCCAATTGAAACATCATAATGTACTACGCACTACATAAACGATGTCTAACATCAAATAAAAGGTTCAAATATAAACATATAGCACATAAACGCACACTAAACACATAATCAAGGTCAAAAAGTCACAAATGGCAAATCTCAAAATCTAGGGTTGTCACACTTCCAACAGGACGTTTGATAAAAGGAGGGTATATTTTCTCTCCTGGTTGTATGTCAATCCATTCATCCTTATCAGATACTGGAGAAATTTCTAAAGCATACGCTTCTTTGAATTTCTTGACTTTGTAATACGGATCAAAATATTTGTCCCAATTGGCATCTCGAATGAAAGCAATGAAAGTTGTTGCATGTACTCATGGAGGACCTTACTTGCCAAACCTGACAAGTGCATTGTGTATCATCTATTATAACTCCCAACGTTTTCCCTTGCACTTCACTTCAGCTTGATTTTCATTGGTTCTACAAACTTCATATTCACCCAAATTATGTATGCAAAACATAAAGAGTATAAAAAAGTTATGGGTACATACATGTGTATGTAATCTGAGTAGTTATTGCTTAGTCCACTTGCCTTAAAGATGTTATCGAGATAACTCATAGCAAAAGGAACTAATGTACCCTTCCATCTTCCCACAATCCTCCTTCTGTCATCATGGTGTACCATAACTTTTTCTTGAATAGCATCAAGAAGATCAAGTACAGGTTGGAAACAAACTTTACGTATCTTTGAATTAAAGGATTCAAAAATGTTATTAGTAATATAATCACACTTAGCTATTGTCCCAAACTTACTTCTACTCTATTCCTTGGTATTATTTCCATGAAGATATGTAATTTCATCTTCAAATCTATCACCAAGTTCCTTTAATAACCGGTCATGTCTAACAGAATACGTTTTTGCTGCACCCCAAAGCTTCATGGCAAAGAACTCGCCCCAAAACGTTTTTTTAAGTTATTGTATAAGTGTCTTATGCATTCTCTATGCTCGGTATTAGGATACGTTTGCATAGTAGCTATTTCCAATCCTTTTTGCATGTCTGGTGAAATAACAAGACCGTTTGGTGTCCCAATTGCTTTTCTTAGGTTTTCAAGAAACCATGTCCAAGATTCTGCATTCTCGTATTCAAGCACACTATAGGCTAGTGGAAAAAGAGAGTTGTTATCATCAATACACGTCGCAGCTGCTATTACATCGTTGAACTTACCTTTCAGATAACAAGCATCAAGAGAAATGTAAGGGCGGCAACCTACAAAAAAATCCCAAAGACCAAGCCGCTAGTGAAACAAAAAGCGTTGGAAATGTTTCTTGTCACCATCTATGTCAAATGCAATATCAACAACACTTCATGGGTTCCTATTTCTTAATTCATCTTTATAAGTATCCATATATATGAAGGAATCCTTCCACTTTCTGTACACATCGGTGAAAGCTTGTTCTTTGTCGCTATAAACTCTTTTGTATGGTACGTCTACATTGTAATTTTGCATAAGCCATTTTCTAAGTTCTGTAATCGAGACATCCCCGTCTGATTTTAGCTTATCCCTAACCACATTAGTAATCCACCCTTTAGTAGCATACTTATTGTCGTCGTTGTTGCTTCGAATACAAGAGTGTGTGTCTACTAGTGTTTTAACCTATCAACTTATAGAATAAAAGTTACTGATAACGCCTCATTTATACATGTTTGTAATCATGCATTTGTCCTTGTTTGCTATGTAAATAAATAAGTTATGTGTTGAATTTTTACTAATAATGAACATTGTTTTGATTGTAGTGAAGGAATAAACACATGAAGCAAAGATGTGAAGAAATAAGAAAAAAAGGACTACAAAATAAATTGTGCTGAAAAAGAGCCAAAGTGCGGTCACATTCAGTGAACTTCAATTTTGGAAAACTATCCAAAGTGCGGCACACATTTACAAAAAGGAAGTGCGGCGCACAATTGACAAAGTGTGGCGCACATTTTGCTGCAGTTACATGTATTTAGTGCCATTATGCAAGGCAATTATTAGATAACTCTTGGCTTGCTCCAGGACTTTTTAGTTACGATTTTTAGGTTATATAATGAACCCTAGGGCACGCTAAAACACAGATTTCCATACTCCATTGTCATTGTTATAAGGTTTTGATATAAATCAAGGATTCTTTCAATCATTGATCATTGTTATTAGAACAAAGGTGAACCTTAGTTGGTTCATACCATTGTTGCTGTAGCAAGGGACTAAGGACTTGCTGTTGATTGTAATAAGTTGGCATAAGACTTATAAACACTTTGGACAAGTATTGATTTGACCCCTTTTTTGGTATAATTCTCATTTCTGTTATGTTATTCATTTCTTTTGATTTCCATATTGTTGAAATGATTATTTTTACTGTTATTATGGAGTAGTGTGTTGTGTAATTGGTTAAGGATTAACATCCTCAGGATTAGATAGATTTTATTTTCTTTGCGAGGGCAAAGTGTGGCGAACAATTAGATTTGTGCGGCGTACTTTCTTCTTTGGTTTGTGATTATGAGTATGATTTAGATGCTTTTGTATTATATGCTATTATGTAAGACCATTGTTATATGTTGGATTTATTCATGATCATGACTAGTACTCATGTGAATGGATGAATTTCATGTCATCTAGTAAATGAATCTTGTTATTCACTTTTGTCACGATTAGTGGGATAAAACATATAACAACTCTTGCCTAATCTCATCTACTACTTTAGTTAGCGAAATCAAGCATAAACCATTCTTAATGCTTTTGATATGACATGATCTTTAGTCGAATTTTTGTTATGTTAATTAGATGTTGCGTGTACGACTAGTAATCGGCATGTTGTCTTACATTGTTTATGTGCTCATATTCACCATTGCTATCTATCTTTCATATGTTCGTGACCTTAACCAAACGCACCTTTAAAACCATTCGATAAGTATATCTTTATAACTTGTGACACTCTAGAGGTAATTGTTTTATATTCTTTAGCAGCAATCCCGTGGAACGAACTGGACTTACCTTAACACTATGATATACATGATAGGGTATACTTTCCCGTGTTTGTGTTTCTAGTCATTTGTGTGGTAATATCTTGTAAAAAATTTAAGACTTGCGAAACGAACATCAAATTTTTGACGCCGCTGCCGGGGATTGATTTGTTGTTGGTTTAAAACATTCTAAAATACTTGGTAAACTAAAATTTCTAAACACGTCGTACAGATTTCTGGCAATCTGAACAAGTTTTTAACAAAACAGTATAAAAGTGCGCCGTACAATTTAAAAGTGCGCCACACATTTTATGACAAATTTGCAAAGTATTGGTAGAAACAATCCCAAAACCACCACCAAAACCTTTTACTCTCCACACTTACTGCTGAAAACATGAGAATTGCTTTGTGTGTACTTATGCTTTTTGAGCTTTTGTGTTTGTTAATATTGCATCTTAAGAAAAACCAAAAATATTTGCTTTCAAAATTTTATTTTCTATTTTATTTGCTCTTTGGTAGAATAATCTACTTTGGTATAACTTTTTAAGTATTTATCATGATTTTTGGTAATTTTTATGAATTTTAGACACAACAAATATACAAAAAAATGAGAAAATAAGTGAAAACCAAAAAATAGTCGTATTACTAAAAAACATTTGTGGAAAATTTACTAAACTTGGTCATGAGGTCTTTGTTTGATTACTTAATGAGAAAATGTTATATTAAATGCTTGAAAACTTGGATTGATTGGTTTGCAAGTAGGAAAATTGTGAAACACTATTCTGGTTGCAGAAAGTGCGCCGCACTTCTAGAAAGTGTGATGGCTTTTCTGTGTCGCACAAAAGTGCACCGCACTTCTCAAATGTGTGTCGCACAACTGGAAAAACAGGAGACAAAAATTGCTTGTATCATGCTCAAATAGAAATATTCATTGAAAATAATGAGTTGCCTGAAAACTTTAGGGTATGAAGTATCATTTGAATTTTATGGCACTAACATACTAATGTTTCTTTTGATGTGTTATTGTTTTAAGATTTAGATGGATCCAAATACTAGCTTGGGTAGACTATGCTTAGGAGTGGATGAACATATTAGTCTCAATGACAAAATAGAATCGGAAGGAGAATGGATAGGATCCGAATGTAAGGACTCAGCCAATAGTGGGGTTCAAAAGGTCTTAACTTTCTATCGTATGGAGGACTTGACACCTAGTGAGAAATACTTAATGCCTTGCCATGTGGAAGGAAAATATGCTTATGATGGGCAAGTGGATTTTGAGTTGGAAAGAAGCTTGATTAGTAACGAATTCATAGTTGAGCTTGGCTTAACCTACAACACTCATCGTAATGGAGACAATGAGATAGATAAAAAGCTCATTGTTATGATTAAAGACGAATTGTTTTTCGTTAACTTCTTTGTCAATCCGGAGGAGGACGATTGTGAACCATGTGTAATATTTGGGAGATATTTCCTAAATCAAGCTAATGCATAACTTGACATCACTTGTGGCATACTTACTTTATGGCCAAAAGTGCATGAAAGCTTATAGGGGAGATTGATGAAATACTTGATAATATCAATTTTGATTATTTGGCACCTATTGAAACCAAGGAGATTGATGCTCCTAAATTTGTTTGTAGCATGGGGAAAAACAAAAGAAGCAAAGGCAAGAAACCCGCCCACACTTACAAGTTGAGTTATAATGGTGAAGGACCTTCATTCACCATTAACAAACCTTTGACTAGAGAAGAACTATCAATAGAGGAATTACAAGAAGATATTGAAGAAAGAGTCATGTTGTTGAACATGAATCGACCCATCATTGAAACTTTAATATATAGTGATAAATATAAAATGATTGTTGATGGAGTTTTGCTCGACAAGTTGAAAGTTGAAGATGGACTCACACTAGAGTATGAAGATGTGGCTATCCAAATGCTTCGTGAGAACATGGTAATGCTTGAGAAAGAAGATCTGGGGTACTTTATCCTACCAATAAGGTTGGAGGGTAAGACTACTTATAATGCTTTGGTTGACACGGGCTCAAATGTTTATTTTATGCCATATGGAATCTTCAAAATGCTAGATGTTGGTAGAGTCAAACCAAGGTTTCATTGTATCAAAATGCTTGATCACTCCTATGCGGAGGGATTTGGACGTTTACTTGGAGTTCTTTGCCAAGTGGGGACAGCTACACTACTAGCCGATTTCATGCTTCTCGACATTCCTATTGATCGAGATATTCAACTAATGGTTGGAAGAAAATTTTTGCACACCATTGGTGCAAACATAGATGTTGGAAAAGCTATTATGACTAGCTTTGATGGGTTTGTCCATCCAAACTATAATGTACTAAAAGCAAAGAAACATGATGATAGTGATGATGAAGACGATAAGCACTACACCGTGAAAAGAGATGAGAACAGTATGTCAATTTATGGTCCACATTTGCAACCATGGACGGAACCGGAAGATTTTGGATGCATCACTAAGTGAAAGGGGCTACCATAACCCTTTCTTTGACATATGTGTATACAAGAAGATTGTGGGAATGCTTGGAGCACTTCCCATTTCATTGAAATACAAAGATTGGCAAGTGGAGAACAAGCGAGAATTTGAAAACATTGCTAAAGATGGCGATAGTGAATGGCATGTTGCCATGTCATTACTGATCCATGTGGAAAGAGGTACGAAAAAGTGTACGAGACAAAAGACACCAATAGAGAGGTCTCGCGACGTTACACGGAGAGTGCTATCATGTCACCTCTAAACTTCTGCTATAACTAAAGATATGGAGGAAATGAGGAGTGCATCATTGGCTCCTAGTTGCTTTATGTATTTTTACTCTTTTTTATATGTAGATAAAATAATAGAACGAAGTGAAATCTAAGAGTCCTATAAGTTTTAGGATGGTCTTAGAAGAAGGGAATGTTTCCTAGTAGGTCTTGTTATTTTTCTTTTATGGAATCGAATGAATTGGAGGTTTTCTTTGAAAAACTTGAGTCTAGTGACTTAGAAACAGTAATATGGTCTGTGAGCACAGGTGTGCGCCGTACTTCCAAAAATTTACGCCGCACTTCCAAAAATGTGTGTCGCACTTCTGGGCGGATTTTTGTATATACTTCATTTTTTTATTTGAAACTAAAAAAAAACAAAAACAACAAAACACACCTGACGATTCTTGAACCATCACCAAAAATATTTTTCGATTCCTACTCCAATTAACACTCGAGATCATGTCTAGGGTAAGTTTTTATCTTTAAATTCATATAAATTTTATTTTATTTAGTTTTAGTTTTTGATTAATTTTTCAATTAGTGATTGATAATCAAGTTACATTCGATTTGTAATTAGAAATGGGGATATTGATTGGGATAGAATTATATTATTAGATGAAATTGATAAACAAAAAAATAAAAATAAGGGTTTTGAAATCAAACCCTAAGATTGAGCAATGTGGCGGATTGGAATAAATTGGGAATAGTCTAGTGTTCGATTCTAGCTATTGTTATTGATTTGGAACCATTAGTTTCCTAATTTGGTTAAGATTATTAGCACCCCGACATGTGCTAAAATACGCAGAATGTGCGCCGCACTTTTTCTTAAGTACGCCGCACTCTGGCGAATTTTTCCGAGAAAGTACGCCGCACTTTTTGTCTGAAAATCAAACTGAATGATCAGAACACCAACATAGGGCTGTCATTGACCCCTAATGTTTATCTAATGTTAATATATGTTTGTTTGGGTAATAAATTTTACGGAACACGGGTTCTGGAAACTATGAGACCGGCTCATCTAGCCGAAGGAAGAGGCAAAAGGGGCCTATCGAGTCGGTGAGTGTCGCACTCATGGGAGTCCCTAATCATCAATTTTTGAATTGGCCTGGATGTACAAATGATGCTAAAACCATTTACAACAATGCTCTTAATCTTCTACTACCGAAACAAATTTTCGCACCTAGCATTGTGGATTTTAGAGTTTTGAGTGAGCTTGGTTGTGAAGCTCAAATTAGGGAGATGTTATCAATAGTTATGGTAGAATCTGAAGGAAATGAGGTTTTGTTTCGATCCGATGCTTGGATCCGTGCTTTTACTTGTAGGGAGAAGATCTATTCGGAGCTTGTTCTTGAGTTTTTCTCAACATTTAATCTTGATGAAGATGTTGATGATGATGAGATATTGAAAAAAAAATCATGAGTTTTAGACTTTGTGGGAAAGGACATTCTTTGACTTTGAAGGAATTTTCTAAGTACTTGGAGTTGTATACTAAAGAGGAACGAGATGAAGAAGGATTTGAAGTGTATTTTCAATGAGGAGAACGTAAGCATGGTAATTTCAATGCTAATGAGTTTTGGGCATTAATTTGTCCGGATGAGGATCCTTTAAGCTTGTCTAGGAGCTCAACCACTAGGATTTCTAGTCCACTTTTAAGAGTGCTCCAAAAGATGATTGCTTACGCGGTTTGCCAACGAACCACGGGATATGACAAGGTTCAAAATAATGATCTGTGGTTATTGAGAATGTTTAGGAACAAGAACCGTGGGCAATATGCTAATGTGGCTTGGGTGATTGCAAAGTGGATGAAAAGGAAAGGTCATGGTAGTCAAGCAAGTAGTATGATTATGTGTGGACAATTTGTGACTAGGTTAGCCCGAAGAATGAGACTTTTAACCGATCAAGTTGTGGGTAGTCTTAGTCCGCCGATCATATGTGATACCATTGACAAAATTACTTTGAGATATTTGATTGAAGCGGATGGAAGGTTGATACGAGAAGATGCGCCGGCGAGAGCACCACGTGTGAGCATGTCGCGAGCTCCTCGTGCATCACTCCAAGATGTTTGTGATAGGATGGGAAGGATGGAGGTTAGGCAAGACCAACTTGGGTTTATGATGGAGCGACAATGTTATAGCATGGATAGATACGCTCCGGTTCTTGAGAGAATGGCGGAACAATATAGCGTTTCGATGAGTGGACCTTATGGACCACCCGGATATCACCATGAGCCATTCTACTATACCTAACAACCACCACCTCATCCACCACATTTCTACCCATCCAATGCTCCAAGGAATGATGAGATTGAAGAGGATATGTGATGCCTCTTGTGTCTGTGACTTATGTGCTAGTCACAATTTGAAACAATTTCAAAACAATTTATTTGGTTATGTAATATGCCTTTGTTGGCATGTAGGATAATTATTACTTTGTGAGTGGATTTTTATTTTTATTTGGTATGTAAAATATGTTTGCGTATATATTGTTTGTTTTTAATTGCAGAAAATAAGCAAGTCAAAGCATAATCAGGCGAAGATTGAAGATTTTGGCTTCGTTCACGACTCAAAATAAAAGGGGAGTATCTTATTTTCCTCTATTTTTACTTTTTCCTTATGTTTACCATTCGGGACAGTGCTCATAATAAGTATAGGGGTGATAAGCGGAAAATAAGAGCGTTTTAAGTTGAAAAATTTTTAAACTTTCTGTGACAAAATGTACGCCGCAATTTCTGGCGGATTTTTGAAAATTTTATGTTATGTAAATATAAATAAAAAAAGATTTTTGTTAAGAGATTGATAATTCTTGTAATTGTAAAGCTATTTTGACTCGGAATTGAAAACGTTACTTACACAATATCTTATTCACAATTGTGAGGATTTTTAGCCTATAATTCGTAAGCATTCTTACGCTTTAAATCTATTTTGTGAGTATGCCGATGATTAGTTTAATTGTAGAACTTGTGCTTGGTAACCTTTACGAGACCGTAGTGGGATCATACTTGTATGAAAAAAAGTATTTTAAATGATAAGGAGGCAAAATAAAAGAGAAAAGATTGAAAGTTTTTTGCCGATGTTTTAAGACGATAATATATTGTGCAAAACCATGTTGCGAGATGATAGTAGATCGTAAGTATGGGGGAAGACATATTACCCCAATTTTTGACAAAAAAACAAAAAAAATGAAAGGAATAAAAGGCAAAAAGGGAGCCTACGAGTGTGAAGTACAAAAGTGAAGAAACAATAAACATGGTGGAAAATGATATGTTATTTACTCTTTTTAACATGTGGTGGTAAAAAAAGTTTTGAAAATACCTCTTTTGATATTTTACTTGGTGCTTACGTCAAATTGGTTTAGTTTAGTTCCTTGTACAAGCTTATGGTAATTTACTTTTCATGACCATGCTTTTGAGCGATAATTTACCCATATAAAGGAGAGTATTTGAAATCAAAATATCTACTTTATGAGGTGTTTTGTGGCGTTATCTTTACTTTCAATTATTAGCCTTATCTATTCTTTCGACACCTATTAAAAATATATTATTACCTTACTTGAGGACAAGCGAGAAGTTAAGTATGGGGGGAATTTGATAACGCCTCATTTATACATGTTTGTAATGATGCATTTGTCTATGTAAATAAATAAGTTATATGTTGAATTATTGCTAATAATGAACATTGTTTTGATTGTAGTGAAGGAATAAACATATGAAACAAAGATGAGAAGAAATAAGAAGAAAAGGACTACAAAATAAATTGTGCTGAAAAAGAGCCAATGTACGGTGCACATATGAAAAGTGCGGCGCACATTCAGTGAACTTCGATTTTGGAAAACTATCCAAAGTATGGCGCACAAAAGGAAAAGTGTGGCGCACATTTACAAAACGGAAGTGCGGCGCACAATTGACAAAGTGTGGCGCACATTTTGCTGCAGTTAGATGTATTTAGTTCCATTATGCATGGCAATTATTAGATAACTCTTGGTTTGCTCCAGGACTTTCTAGTTACGATTTTTTAGGTTATATAATGAACCGTAGGGCAGGCTAAAACACAGATTTCCATACTCCATTGTCATTGTTATAAGGTTTTGATATAAATCAAGGATTCTTTCAATCCTTGATCATTGTTATTAGAACAAAGGTGAACCTTAGTTGGTTCATACCATTGTTGCTGTAGCAAGGGACTAAAGACTTGTTGTTGATTGTAATAAGTTGGCATAAGACTTATAAACACTTTGGAGCAAGTATTGATTTGACACCTTTCTTGGTATAATTCTCATTTCCATTATGTTATTCATTTCTTTTGATTTCCATATTGTTGAAATGATTATTTTTACTGTTATTATGGAGTACTGTGCTGTGCAATTGGTTAAGGATTAACATCCTCATGATTAGATATATTTTATTTGCTTTGCGAGGGCAAAGTGCGGCGCACAATTAGTTTTGTGTGATGTACTTTCTTCCTTGGTTCGTGATTATGAGTATGATTTAGATGCTTTTGTATAATATGCTATTATGTAAGACCATTGTTATATGTTGGATTTATTCATGATCATGACTAGTACTCATGTGAATGGATGAATTTCGTGTCATCTAGTAAATGAATCTTGTTATTCACTGTTGTCGCGATTAGTGGAATAAAACATATAACAACTCTTGCCTAATCTCATCTACTACTTTTGTTATCGAAATCAAGCATAAACCATTCTTAATGCTTTTGATATGACATGATCTTTAGTCGGATTTTTGTTATGTTAATTAGATGTTGCGTGTACGACTAGTAATCGGCATGTTGTCTTACATTGTTTATGTGCTCATATTCACCATTGCTATCTATCTTTCATATAGTGACCTTAACTAAACGCACCTTTAAAACCATTTGATAAGTATATCTTTAGAACTTGTGACACTCTAGAGGTAATTGTTTTATTTCTTTAGCATCAATCCTGTGGAACGAACTGGACTTACCTTAACACTATGCTATACATGATAGGGTATACTTGCCCGTGTTTGTGTTTCTAGTCATTTGTGTGGTAATATATTGTAAAAAAATTTAAGACTTGCGAAACAAACATCAGTTACATAAACATAAAAAGAACAAGTATATTAAAAATATTTTATGTCAAGTTATATACTCTACTTACTTTTAATGTGACTTTATCATGTGTGACACACGCATGCATTTCCCACTCGCACTCTACTTTGCACATCTTGATGTGAATCGTGTCGGTTCAATTTTTGCTATGAAGTACTCGAATTCATTGATGAGCGTGTGATGGTTTGAAGCTCTTCTAAGTTGAATCACATTTGGAAATTTTGAGTTCTCGTGTATGGTTGGATCTTTTTTGTTTAATGAGTAAGTTTCAACTTCGTAACTATCTACCTCATCTTCATTATCACTGAGAAGGATTTGATAACTTTCTTCATTTACTTTCCAATAGTCTGAATCATCTAAAAGTTTCTCATTACGTGGCTCACCAACTGCTTCATCTAGAATTGGTGGTTCACCAATTGCTTCATCTTGCATTGGTGGTTCACCAATTGCTTCATCTTGTGAGTGTGTCTAACCAAATGATTTAGCTTGACCACAGTCACACCCCGCTATGGCGGAAACACGGGGCGAGACGTATGGATATCATCACAACAAACAGTGTCTCTATAGAGAAAACTAAAATGCAAATATAATGTCATAAATGGCGACACAATGTCGTGACAATATCTCAACCAAAATGCAGGAGTCTAGGTAAGTAGGTAACAAGTCCTACCTCTTACCCAAGACAAACAAGTAAACAAACATTCAAACACATAGGTGTCTAACAGTATCACTTATTCAAATAAAAAAGGTAAATCTAAGAGGAAGTGGTTTCCCATAATGCACCCTAGCAGCTTCTAAACTCTAGCCACTTCTAACATCATCTCTCATAACTACATCACTTGAAAATGACACTAAAATCTGTCAGCATAAAGTTGGTGAGAACATAGGTTTAAGCTATCTAAAACATCGTAAGAAACCTTGACATCCCCTGTAAGTAAGTTGAAGGAAACAAGTTAAAGCAATGGACCATAATGTGATAATCATGTTACATACAACTACAAACAAAACTCAAATCAAATACCAATTACATCTACAATTCACAAAGCACGCTATAACAATCAAGAACACATAAAAAGAACAATGCACCACACTATTCGGATCTTTCCCACACCCCTTGTGGAAGATGAACCATATCATCGCTGAGATATCTTGCCTCCGAGGAGACAATCACAAGAACCAAGAACTCAGGACGGATCGTGCCATATGCTCCACACACTTCACAACTGGTACCATAGACGCCCATACATCTATGTACCAGACCCAATCATAACACAAACAAGATTTACATATCAGAACACTTAACAGAACACCTAACAGAACACATAAGTATGCATGTCACATAATAGCACATCTATGTCCACACATTTTTAAAACATAGTACCAAAAAAATTATAAGAACACCACAAGTGTCATCTCCATCCCATACTGGAAGAAAACATTTAAGTATTCAGTGAAAATGGGACAATGAACTCACCTGATAGAGCTTCTTCAGGTTCCCGCACACTAGCAAAATCTAAACATAACAATACATATAATCAAGACACGAACCAATAAACCATAAAGGCTCATCAATCTATGATGGATGTCTACCTCACTTACACATTCAAACATCACTTTAATGCTACAAGTATCCCATAACACCCCTCTATAAGCCTCTTAACTAGGTTAAGTTCATAACCTAACCCGTTCTCATTTTACTCAAAACAGTCCCGTTTTTCATGCTCTAAACTATGGAACGAACTCCCCCTTAACCAAACCAATATCCTCTGTTAAAGAAATCCTATATCCTTACATGTGTTAGCTTTATCTCACAATTTGCCCCAACCTTAAATCTACTGTTAAGGCCCCCGATATATATATATATATACACATATATATATATATATATATATATATATATATATATATATATATATATATATATATATATATATATATATATATATATATATATATATATATATATATATATATATATATATATATATATATATATATATATATATATATATATATATATATATATATATATATATATATATATATATATATATATATATATATATATATATATATATATATATATATATATATATATATATATATATATATATACATATATATATATATATATATATATATATATATATATATATATATATATATATATATATATATATATACATATATATATATATATATATATATATATATATATATATATATATATATATATATATATATATATATATATATATATATATATATATATATATATATATATATATATATATATATATATATATATATATATATATATATATATATATATATATATATATATATATATATATATATATATATATATATATATATATATATATATATATATGTATGTATATATATATATCGGGGCCTTAACAGTAGATTGAAGGTTGGGGCAAATTGTGAGATAAAGCTAACACATGTAAGGATAT
>JANFOE010003071.1:0-58797 GCA_025667525.1 Glebionis coronaria | reverse complement strand
TTTTGAGAACGGGTCGTACTTTAATAGATGTGGCGGAGGGAGAACTTACAATACGGGTAGGAGATGAGAGAGTTGTGTTTAACATGGGGAAGTTGTCTAAAAAGTCTAATGAGCCCGAAGCGGTAAAACATATTGATGTTGTGCATGAGGAGGAAACACACGATGATATTCTTGATGACGTTTGTGATGAGTACTTTTATGAAGCTTGCTCAAGTGGAGATTATGATTTACCTCATGTTGAGACCATTGCTTCCATTACTTCATTTTTGGATTTTCATGAACATCAAGAGCTAAACTTTGGTGACACCCCATATGACAATCCACTTTTCCACAATGATAACCATATTCATGAGGACTTTAGTGATGGAGAATCTTTTCTTTGTGATACACCAACATATGATGACTATAGTGATGATGAGCTTTCTACTTGTGACTCTCCATTTGTTGGTGATCATACTTACTTTGGTTTTGAGGGATCACCAATTTTTGATAGACCAATCTATGATGTTTATGGTGATGAGGCGGATTCTATAATGGATGAGAGTGATGAGTTTTTAGCAGAGGATATATCTTTTGAGTACACTCTTGGTTATCTTGATGAGGAGGGGGACATACTCTATTTAGAATCTCTATTGCATGAAGATCCTTTACCTTCTTCCTTGCCCACCTCAACCTTTCAAAATGATAAAGGAAAACAAACCATGATGTTTCCTTCTAAGAGCTTGTTGTTACCCATGCCTTCACAACCTTTCTCTCACCATGTGACTTACAAAGGAGAATCTTCTAAGGCAACCAACACTTGTTGTTTTCCCATCAAGGAACGGATTTTTGATCCTGGCATAGAGCTTGCTAAATCATCTCAGTATCCACCTGATGCAACAAAAGGAAAACTTGTGAAAGATTTGAGAGCTTTACACTATCACTTTGGGAAGAACATATGGGAAACCAATCTGGAAAACCACACCTTATCCTTTTCACCATTGCTTGGGAAGTTAGTTGTTGAATTGTGTTATGAGTGGAATGGTAATTATGTATTTGATCCTGGGGGATATTTATGGAGTTTTGATCATTGAAAACTTGTTTTACCTCATTATGGAGACTTTTCTTAAAAAGGGGCAAAAAAAATTTCTCCATGATAGGTTTTAGACACTTTTAAGTGTGGGACGAGTCGAGCTAGAGACTCATTAACTCAAGCATCGTATAACTAGGTTTAGAGTGTTGTAGGTTAGTAATAAAGGTATAGACTTGGAGATAAGTGTAGGGGAGACCTTCTTTTATCTTCATGATGTTTGTAGGGTTGCTCACTCATTTCATGCTTTGGAGCTTATGGAGGAGGCCCTTGTATCTGGTTCACTTTGTTACTATTGTGATCTTTCATTGACACCTTGTGCTTACACATGATTTCACTAATAGTTTTCCTTTCCTTAACTTGGGTTAAGCAAAGTCTATTCATTGTCATAAGTGTAGGGGAAGTTTTTATACTTCCATGCTCTTAAACATTAAGGACAATGTTTAGCTTAAGTGTAGGGGGGTCTTCTATCGAAGTGACCTTACCTAGAACTTGTCATTGTCTTTCATGATAATTGGGAAAATCAATTTTTCAAACATTTTTCAAATTTTTGATCTACTTTAGCCACCAAAAATATGCATTCATAATTTTTCATTAATCATTTTTCATTTGCATAACACATTTGCATTGTATATATTTCTTCTTTTATTTTTCATCAAAAATATATAAAAGAAAAAAATAATAAAAACATGGTTTAACAAGTTTAGATCTCTTTGACATATTAGGCCCGCCATGTATATTTTGACTCAACCCGAGTTTGCTTATCTTAGCACTCTCTAGCTAGTATCCTTAACCATGTAGTCCTTCATTGGTCTATTAGGCTAAGCATCCACCAATCTCATTATTGGAGATTTTAAATTTGTGGAGAATGGGAAATGATAGAGTTGAAGCAAGTATAAAAGGGCTAGATAAACTTCATGATAATTACTTGTGGCTAAACCCTTCTCTTCTTAACCTCTATTTTCTTCGCATGTATATATGTTAATAAATAATCAAGAACGGTTTTAATTGATTTGTAATCTCTTATGCATTTTTGTCTAATCATTCATGATTGATATAAGTACGTTTTAAGATTTTAAGTTAGAACGTTTTATGTGTACTAGACTTATGTCATGCTCAATATTTAGCGGGTGTTTTTCCTTTTATTCTTTTCAAATTTCTTAGTGAGGAATAAAGAAAAATAAGAGCGGCTTATGAAAAAAATGAGTGGTTAAAAAAAATAAATAAATAAAAATAATTATACAAGACTCCCAAGAGGGGCAGTGTGGTGTTAATTATAGTGACTATTGAGTTCCAATATTACCTTGACGGGTTGCGGGGATTCAATAGATTGCTCCAATCCAATATTACCTTGACGGGTTGCGGGGTTGAAGATCCAAAGTCTCAAAAAGATGGCGGATGTAAATTATTGCGTGAGTTTTATTTTTCTTTCCTTAGCGAGTGTGTAGCTACTTATGAAAGCATGACATGAGGATTTTACACATAAGGCGAATGACTTATTACTCTTGAAACGGACTTATATTAGTTGTGAGCGGTTTTTCAAGTAATGGATGAGAGGATTACTTAGGATTAAAACTGTGCTTCCTTATTTTTGGAATTTACACTTCGTATACTTCACACTTGAATAAATGACAAATTTGCCCACAAGCAATTTGCTCAAATAATAACCGGTTCCACATTTAATTGTCATGAATAAGTTGATGCACTTTTTACTTGTGAATGCAATGATCCCATTTTTAAGCTTGGTATGGGGAAAGTGAAACTTGAGGGTGATAAATGTCCATGGTACCCAAGCCCTAATCAAAGTCATTGAATTCTTTATGAGTTATTTCCATCAAAACTATTTCAAGAAAAAACAAAAAGACATAGATAGAATTGAATTTTGTTCATTGCATTGTTAAAAAATCAAAATCATGCATCATGTAGTTTAGAGTAGTGTAAATGCATTCCATAATGGCCAAGGTGGATTAATTATGAGGAGAATGTAAATTTGTGCTTTAAAATATATAGTATTGCATGAGGACATGAAAATGTTCAAGTGTAGGGGATTTGATATGAGCAAAAACTCATATCAATTTATCAACAAATCACCCTAAAACACAATGAAAATACCTAAACTTTATGCTATAAAGCGGAATTATGTGGTATGTTTTGTGTTTGTGCTCAAATAGGTAAGAAGGATACATTTTTAAGCAAACAAAGGAAAATCAAGCTTAAATTGATGAAAAAGACAAAAGAGGATCAAAAGTGACAAGACTTTGAAGACAAAAGACCTATCTTGACAATCTGCCAAAGATGAAGGACCAAAAGTATAATTTTGTAAAAGTCAAGATCAAAGTCAAATTTGGTCAAATCTCAAGTCAACTCAGTCAAAGGGTCAAAGTATTCAAGAATGCAAGTGAAAGGACCAAAAAATGCCATTAAAATGAAGTTACTAGCTAAAGAATACAATTTGCCAAAGTTGAGGGGTTCATTCTGCAAATTTTGGAAAGTTGAACAAGTTCAATCCATGTGAATAGCTCTAGACCAATGGGAAGTCAGGAAAAGTATGACACGGATTGCCACTTAACCTGCATTTATTGCATTCAGCCGCCTCTCATTTATTGGGCAAAATCTCTACAGTCAAACACACTAGCCAGTTTTCAACCAATAGGGAAAGGACATGCAATAATCCATATATCTAATGAGGATAGTGATCCGTGTGCACTCTTTTCACCCAATAACATCGTGACACGTGGCATCTTCAACAAAACACATTTCCAGGATCGATTTTGAGCTAGAGTGAATTTCAAGAAAAGTTATGAACATCAAAATTGCTTATTTTTGAAGGACGAATCCATTGAGCACAATCAATTAGGCTGAAATCAACTCAAGTCAAAACCCCCAATTCAGTTCTTCATCAGCAAAATCACTTTGGCAGATTTGTGACACGTGGAAGTCTGGGATTGGCTCCAACACGTCACCAACCCTAACTGCTTTTCTCCTGAAGTCTATAAATAGCATGTTTAGCTCTCATTTTCAGTTGTTGTAGAAAAGTGTGAAAACACACACACTTTTATTTTCTTTCACCATTTTCTAGTTCTTAGCTCAACAACTCAAGAGTTTGACACACTCTTGAGTTTGTTAGTTAGTTTGTAACCAATTAACAGCTTTGTAACAACTTTTCCATCAATAAAATTCAAATTTCACTTTCCCGCCAATTCTCATTACCTTCTATATTGTTCATACCTTGCACCATTGTTACTGTGTTGCTGTTATGAGTTTGTTATGATCATTCTTAGATCATAATAAACTTTGATTGAATATTGTAGCTGATTTGATCATCCAGTCCAGTTTTTCAGTTTTCGATGAATCTAGTCATCAATGGCAGATTTGATGGTTGATTGTTGTTGATTAGATTGTTGATAGGGTTATCTAGTGCTAAGGTGGTGGTTAGCACTAGAATAGAGAGCTCAGCGCTCCTATACTCCCCAAAGGAGGCCTTTGCATAAGGTTTTGATGTTCTTGATTTTAGTTCCTCTCAATTGTCAAATGCCTGCTCAATTCTAGTTAATCTTGTTTATGATTGCATGATAAAACGTGTTTTAGCTATTATTGATTTGATTTCATTGAGTGTGTAGCTTAAAGTGTAGCTAAATCTAGCTTATAGCCTTAATTCTTAACCTGATTTCAGCCTTTATCATTCAGTTAAGCTTTTCTAGCCAATTTGCATTCTAGTTGTTGTAAGTGCTTGTAATCAGCTTTCACAAATTGCATTTTGACTACTGAACTTAATTTGATAAAGCTTGTAACTCAGTTTAAACTTTTACTCAAAAAGACTTCACAAAAATTCCAAAAATATCAGTTTAAGTGTGTTTGGCATTAGCTTATACTTGATAATCTAGTGTTAGAAATTGGTTCACTTTGTTTCATTTTCATTTACAAAGTCATAACAAGTAGTTTTAAACCATTTTGCAGTGAATTGTTAAGTCAAAGAGGCAAATGGCAGTTTAATGGTGTGGGTCATTTTCAGTTAAGTTTAGTTCAGAAAAGTTACCAAATTGATTTGCTCACCATTCATTTGTTTCTTGATGAAATTTCATCAAACCAGTTTTTAAATCTCACTCAATATATGAAGATTCAGATTCTATAGGGATTTTGTACAGTTTCTAGTATTCAGCAAGATATAAGCAAAAGTCTAAACCTATAAGCAAACTAATGTTTCTGTAACTTGTAAACTGAATTTTCATATCTCATAATCCTCTTCATAAACTGGTCCATTTTCTTTTACAAATTCACTTAGTAAGTGCTCATGGTTGATTTTTGAGAATTTGAGCTTATTGAAAAAGTTTGGTCAACGCTGGTCAACATAAGCACTACTTTTAGCTTATTTCAAATTCTGGGCTTATTACTGGATGCTTTTGAACAAGACTTGATTTCCCATTCATATTTTGAGCTTATTAATCAGTTTGATTACTAAAATTCAGTTGTGCAAGTCTAGATTCTTTTATAGCTTATTTTGTGCTTATTGAAAATTGCTTATCAGAGTTTTAGCCATTGTTAGCTTATTTCCTTTTACAAGTCTAGTTGATTTTTGATTTTAAGCATTTTGCAAGTGGTTTGGTTGATTTTGGTTGAGAAATACGCTCAAACGAGCTTATTTGTGTTTGAAACCCGTTTTTGATTAAAACTTTCCAAATATTGCACTTTAGTCCTTGATGTATTAATCTGGTTTTACTTTTGGCTAAACTTGAATCTTTTTAGGGTTTGCTTAAATCAGGTCCTTAAACTTTCAAAGTTGTTAAATTTCAGTTAGGAAGTTTGGAGTTTGTTAAGAATTGGTTACTTGTTTTAACAGTTGACATTTTTAATCCTCATAGTTAACTGTTTTTACACTTTCAGTCCTTGTACTTGTTAGCTTTACATTTTGAGCATTTACTTTTCATAGAATTTACATTTTCAGTCCTTTTAGTTTGTAAAATTTACATTTTGAATTTTAATTGAATAAATTCTTGGTATTTGCACTGTGTTTTACATATAAGTAGACAATATTTTTCAGTTTTGCAAGGCATTGTTTGAATTAGCAAATAAAATATCCAAAAAATATTAACAGCCAAAAACAGTTAAAAACCCGATATTGTTAGGACTTTCAATTTGTTGAGAACTGAGAACAACAAACTTAACTATACACATTTCATGCCCCACATCAGATTAGTTATGTCTAGTCTATATAAATCCGTCTGATGCTGCTTAAATTTAAATCAGGAAACGGTGGCTAATGCATCCCTTTTATACCTTTAGTGACTTCAAGGTCAGTGTTAGAACCCAGCCGTGTGCTCGACTTTTCAATTTCAAGATCTTAGAGGAAAATCATGAACATAGGATTAGTCCATTTCTCGCCTGCAACCATCCTAAAAAACCTCCTTTTGGTATAACAATTAGCGAAAACTTTAGGTTTCCCTGTAAAGCGATAGATAAAAAGTTGTTAATGAATGATGCTCAACATTTTTGTAACATTTATCTGTAGAGTTTCCCATTGTTTTATTTACGTACCTCGAAATATTTTGTAATGGTGAAAACTGCAGACAAAGATACATATTAGCAGCCGATGCATTTTTTTTATCATTCAACAATTTTTCATATAATTCTAGTGGTTTTGTACATTGGGGAAACTTTTGCATTTTAATATGGTAAAACTGCAGAGTCCAGACCAACCACCCATTTGGTCCGCTCAGCATGTGGGGCACGACAGTAATCTCAAATATTATTAACAGACCACATGTATCTGTTGGTCTACAAAAAGATATAGACCCATCAGTGTGTTATTCTAAGTTCAATAATCAGTTTATATTCTTTAACAAACATATCAATTAAATCCATAGCAATTGTAGAGAAAAGAAAACGCTTTATCTAGGGAAAAAAAACACTTGCTACTGCATAAGATCACAAACATTCTATCTAAGTAGTATGTAGCATATGATCATATAGTCAAAATCAATTTATATGGACATATTATAATAACCACATCAGCATTATGGCCTCACAAAGTGAAGGCAATTTTCCAGTTCTCAACATCAGGTGCCTCACCGCTACCAAATTCAGTTGACACAAATTACTATATACTTTCAGTTAATTACAATGATGCAGATCAAACTGAACCAATCCCATAATACTACGGATCAACAATCATTACCAACTGCCCCGTAAACCACCCAAATTAGAGTATGAAAATCTAAGACACTATATCTCACACTAACAATGCCAAACACTATCGTGTACCTTTATACCATATGACAAATTTGTCATTCAGTAAATGCACCAGCACCACCTTAGATCGGTGGCGCGGTAATTACACTTGGATCCACTGCCCCTTGAACCTTTATTTCCTGAAGTCGTCAGATCTCTTTATGACCAATTGAGTATCACGGAAGATGCTTCCAATCAGATACTTGATATATGACATTCTAAAAACAATTATAATTGTAGATAAAAACAAAAAAAACAGAAAAACAAAAACAAAAACAAAATCATAAAATTGTTGCAGATAGTTTTTACCAAACACTGTGTTAGCAGGGTTCCTATGTATCTGTTTTTTGCACTCGCCTATTAATAATTCTAAATCAGTAAAGTTTAACCTCATCAAGAAGACCAACCAAGGCAGACCCACGTAATTGTTAAGTTACAATTGAATCTGAATCAAACAACAAAGATAAAAGATCAATTGATTTATATGTTTTTTGGTTTAGGGTTTACATCCCATTAATTAGGGAAATGGATTAGGGTTTAAAAGTAACAGGATTGAAAGTGGATGAAACAACAAAGATCAAAGATCGAATAATTTTATTGAGTTTTTTGGATTAAAAATTAAATCCCGTGGATAAGAGAATAATGGATGGTGTTTGTGTGTTTTTTCACCCGTCCCTGTGTGAAAAAATAGGAAAAAAAGGAATATACCTTTATTTATAGCCGCGGTTTCAAAACGCGATTTTATTAAATTTTCGTTTCAAAAATTCGCGTTCTGCCCGAAAATGAGGTAAATAAGGCAACAAATGAGATTTTTTAGCAAATTCTGAAGGTCTATTGGTTAAAAGATGTGATAGAGATATGACTGGATTAAAAAATGTGATTTTAGGTCATAATTATACCTATATAATATATATATATATATATATATATATATATATATATATATATATATATATATATATATATATATATATATATATATATATATATATATATATATATATATATATATAGAGAGAGAGAGAGAGAGTTGGGTTATTGTAGTGTAGTACCTTAAAGTTGTTAAAATAAAAAGTTATAATAACCATTGATTTTATAAATTAACATGTATTTAAGATTAGACACAAAATAATAAATATTATACATAAAAATTTGATATAAAACCACTAAAAATTTTATACGTTAAAATTTAAAACTGATACATATGATACATAGTTTTGCTTCACAAAATACTATTAACATAAATAATCATTTTATTCGAAAATTAAGTGATACATTGTCAAAAATTACATTAGAGTTGACAATAAATTGTTAAACTATGAGACACAACTGATACACGAGAAACTAGTGATATTAAAAATCGTGAACCGACTACTCGTACACGAACTAAAAGTTCCAAGAATACTCGTACACGAACCGAGAACTCATAAACGAACCAAAACTAATCAATAATGTGACATTTAGCAAATTTTTATTGCTTCTTATTTTAACAACTTTAAGCACCTACACCATTTATATATATATATTATATATATATATATATATATATATATATATATATATATATATATATATATATATATATATATATATATATATATATATATATATATATACTAGCGTCATAACCCGCCCAACAGGCGGGGTTGTTTCACAAAACATTTTTTAAAGTACGATTGGGTATTTGTTTAATTTGTTAGTAGTGTCACTCGTTTTTCTTAAAAGAAAACTAAAAGAAAACTAAAAGAAAACTAAAAGAAAACTATTTTTTATTTTTGGGGCTTGGCCCACTCAACAGAGTTTTTTGTCACATGTGAATCTTTGTTTGTACAAATATCGATTTGATATGATGCCCAAAATCAAAGTTCAAAGTGTCGGAAATATAGAGAAATATGGAGTTGCCTCTATTCAAAATGGGTATAATGAATCACAAGTGGAGACATGGGCGGAGGCAGGGAGGGGTCAAGGGGGTCGTATGATCCCCGGAGCGGAAAAATTGTAATGTAAATTTTCGAAAATATTTGAATTTTTATAATAATTTGACCCCCTAAAAACTATTTTTTAATGTAGTTTATAAAAAATATCAAAGTTTGACCCTCCGAGCCAAATTTTCTGGTTCCGCCCCTGAGTGGAGACCAAATGAAATGGGTTGAACATGTTGAACATCGACTAAAAATGTGTACAAATGAATGTAACTTCTTAAATAAATTATTAAAGAATATGTAAATCAATTATGTAATACGAAGTAATACAACTTAACGATTAGAAAGAAGTTTACCTGGTTGATTAATAACACGAAATCTTATGCATAAACTTTTATTCATATATTGTGTTTATATTATGATATTTTTATTGAAAATTATCTTTTAGGATGACGTGCCATAATACTTTTGTGTTGTGTTAGAGCATTGGGCATGGTTGAGGCTTAAACTTGGTGTCAAATAAAAAAGTGAGTGTCACGTAAGTTTTGCATGAGAATCTTTTATCACCATATCTTGTGGGGTATTGTAAGCCAAAGAAAAAAGAGTTTTGCTACATCCACAAAAGAACCATAAAAACATCCACAAAGAGGAGGTAACACGTTTTAATTGGGTTACTCAAGAAAAAGAAAAACAAATCATTTAAAAGGTACGAATTGATACATGACACCACATTTTTGTGGATGTCTCTTTGTGTTTCCTTTGTGGATATAACAAAACTGAAGAAAAAGTGATACTAAAAGATAAAAATACGATATCATGAGCCTACTTATATCCTACTTTACTAAAAAATGATAACACATGAGTGTTAAGTTTGGCACGAGGCCCGATACAATGTGCCATTCACGTTTTGTGGCTGGTGATAACAATCGAGTTTAACAACTACTATACCAATGCTCTTGAATGATCATGAGAACAACATTAATTTCCAAATGAAATAAATTATGGTTTTAATAAAAGTTCTATATTTGCGTAAAAAAATCCTTAACGCGCAGGTTTTTAATTACTTGCATTTCAAAAAAATTGCGCCGTTTTTCATGAAAGTCTTGAAACATTGTTCATGTCAAAAGAATACACACAACTATTTAATATTGAGTTATATTCATAACCTCAGAATTTAAAAACACATGTCCTCACTATCAACTCAAACTTAGTGTTGATCTTGAACTCGAAAATTTGTAAAAAACAAACCAATTTATTAAAAAGTCTTATTGGTGTTGTAATAATGCTTAGCTATACATACAACATACTACGTAGTAATACAAATATTTTATCAGTATTTTTACGTCTATTTACTGTTTGACTAAAGATGTTAAAAGTTAAAACGCATATTTTCATATAAGTGTGGTGTTAATGGTGACATAAATTCCTCCTTACAAATGATCATTGGATCATCCTTGAAAATCATGTCGGTTATAGTATTCGCTGTCGACTCACTCAAAAAAAAAAGAGGTTAATTTTTAAAATGTCACAAGATTTTATCTTCTTTCTTTTTTACACCCATTAAATAAGAATTTTTCAAAATGTTTTATTCGACTCATTCACCTTATGCGACTTGCCAAAAAAAATTAAAATTGTAATTTATACTCTATGACACATGTCAGAGAATAATACATTTGTGTTAGACAAATGTACTTGTGTTTAAGTAGTTGTATTTATGCAATTTCTTTGAACTTTTTATGCGACTTGTATTAAAAAAACTTTTTATTAAAAAAAACTTTTAACTTATTTAATTTTAACTTTATTTTTGTTCAACTTGTACCTTTTTTAGAAAATGATTTGACATTTGTGTGAGATTCTTTTTAACAAATCGATAGGTATTTTTATACGACTTGTATAAATATTTAAATAATAAAAAATATTTTAAATAAATGTGCAAAAAGCAAGTATTTGTCATAGTTTCTTTTTATGAAACTTTAAGTTAATTTTTACGCGACTTGTATTTTTATTAATTTTATAAAAAATAAATAATTCTTTTATACATGTTAAAAAAAGAGTTTTATTTATAAAAAGTAAAAAAATAAATTTTTACAAAAAATATTTTTTTATACAAAATAAATTTTTAATATATAAATATATTTTTTTATAAATAATTTTTTATAAAAAATAAATTTTAATAAATAAATACTTAAAAATTATAAATAAAATTTATTAAATAATATTAACTTTGATAAAAATATTTTTTTTTTACTTTTTATAAATAATTTCTTTATTTACTTTTTAAGTTTTTATAAATAAGTTTTTTTTTAAATTATAATTATTTTATACCGAGGTTTCTGCTATCTATATAACAACAAAACCATCAAGTTAATTAGTTATTGACTTGCTGATAGACATCACTCATAAAACTAATCATCAAAAGAATGGAAGTATAATGTAAAACACAAACAAACTGCGCGATCATAATCCACTTCAGTTCACTTCATTAGCTATTTCTTTATTCACTTTGATGTTTTATTCAAATAAACACCATCACTTACATTGTCACGACCCATTTAAGAAACTATGATGTTTGATATAAAAAGTGTTACCAATCAACTTAATAGATTTTTAGTACAACTAATGATGCAAGATTAAATTGAGCCACCACAAATTTCCTAAATTCCCAAAGTACCTATGGTCAATTTTGGCACAATCCTGAGTAAACATCAAGAAAGTTGTTTTAGCATCAAAGATTCTTCGTTACTTTATACGTAATAAAAAATTAAAGCCAAAAAGATAAAAATCTACGTTTAATTTATTCAAATTGACAACATTGTTTGGTTTGTTCGGTTGAGCTGATAATCCACTTATTGTTTCGTTTATTCAAATTTCATTAAAGAGATAAGGAGTAATGCAATATAAAATATAAACCAAAAGTATAAAAAACATTAAAACTTTATGTTAATAAAAATTCAATTTTTATGCTTGACATAATATTTTTTCTAGATATCTATGTAACTTTTTTCATAAAAATAAATATATAATGTCATTCGGGTCATTCGTGCTAACCTGAAAATCGAAACGATTTAAATTTAGTTTATGGTTCGGTTGAGTTGAATTTTAGTTTCGTTTAATTCGATTTTCGAATTGATCTAAAATACTAATCGAATCGAAGTAATCGAACAATCCGATAACCAAACCCAAACCGATCAACACCCTAACTACGTGCCTTGACTTGGCTAACTAAAACTTCACTTTTAAAACAAAAAGTGTGTCAAATATATCAAATTAGGCCCATTTAACCCTTTTTTCTTTCTTTTTTGAACCAAGTCCATCCCAACCCATACAAGTTGTATCATAATCATTTAAATCATTTTAGCAGATAATTTTGAATCTAATTATAAAGGATTGCACTTGCCATAAATAATTAAAATATTACAACTTTTATCTGGTTAACTAAATAAGAGTTTTGATATTTTCAAGTAGCAGTGAACTGGCCTATAGATACCTCAAAATTCTAGAAGTCTTATAAAAGCTCACAACTTAAGCATTCCACAATGTTGAACTACATCTGTAGAATTACATTTGAAATAACTTCCTCGCTTCATTCTCCTATGATCTTGCTGCATGATATTTATCATTTTAGGATCTTAACTCTGCCTATAAAAGGAAAGACCAAGCAAATTACATTAATCAAACTTCTACGCAAATTAATAATGAAGTATAAAATCACTGATTACATAATTTCTCACTCTTTTGCCTTGGATCACAGTTCGGATTGCATCTCTTTCGCGTGTCTTCTCCTCAAATAACAACTTTGCGCTTTTGAACTGTTTCACATAGCTTTTATCATTGTATTTAGGAATCCTAACGGGGAAGTTATATGCGAGAACCTCAACTTCTTCATCTTGTACACCAACAGCGTCACCTACGGAACCCTGTACATATGAGGAAGGAATCTCGTCACTTTGAATGACATTCGTGCCTTCCGCTGTATTCACATATGTTGTATTATCCTTTTGAACATCGTCCATAACCACTGATTGAGATTCCTGAAGAATATCTTCTAATTTAGCCTGCTCCTTCGTCTCCTCAGTGTTCAACTCCAATAGAGACATGGTTAGAATGGGACACACAGAAGGTACATTTGTATTTTATGTAAACAAAACTCTTTAATATCAAGGAATACAAGATGCGGAAGTTTTTCTTGTTCTATTCCGTATAACGAAGGGTCTCTAGCAGCTACATAAATAGCTTCCTTTTCCAACTCATCCACGAGTAATGGAGCGACCCAGAGTCAACCACGTGATCCCTGAACCCGGCCAACTGGAACTAATGATTTACGTAAACACATAAATATTTTTCCATAAATATCTTCATTTTATCCTGCAAACACATGAAACAAATTAGCACTTATATTTTGTCTGATTCATTAATTAGTTGTGTATCTCTAATTTTTGTGAATTTGCAACTGACCTGATGGTTGTCTACAACGAAACTGACCATGACCTTGCCCACAGGTACTGTCAATGCACACATAAACTACACCACATAATTCAGTTCAATTTTATACATTTTACCAACCAAGAAACTAAATATCCATAAAGGAAATAAAAACTATTTAATAAGCTTACAATGGATGTGATTGGAAGAGTCTTGAAAATGCCAAGAAATAGCAGAAGTGAATAGAGAGAAATCACCGCTATTTTTACCACATTTGAACCTATGTTTGTGCCTATCCACACCTGTTAACATAGAACATGGGCTGAGTTAGAGTCACTCGCAAATTTTGGGATGTGGGAGTTTGAATTTTCACAACGACCCATGTGGAAAAGTTTTGGTTTAGAGGACTACTTACCAATAGAGAGTATTTTCCTACTGCCTTGTCATCTGTAATCTGACATTCCAAAGAAGAAAATATTCAGTAAACGTAAAACAACATCAAAAACACATGAAAGGCGGGTCAGGTAGGTTTGTAACAGTTAAGATGCATTTGCGGTTTTTATATCATTATTTACCTAAAACATATTAAGAAGACAATACCTGTTGGCAAGCTTGTGGTTAATTTTGTTGTAGAAAACCACTGGGTTGATAACAAAAGCAGGACATGTATCTGTAAATAACCTCATACAATTTGATCTTTAAGCTTCTTACTACTAATAATTACGGGCCAGCCAATGATATTGTTTACTCGACATTTATTTCTTTAAGAGCATCGGCAAGATTAGTTGGGTTTGCAAAACTGATAAACCCATATCCGTTCGCCTTTCTTTTTCAGTTATCTCTAACAACCGAATAAATGAAATTATCATTATATTTAGGTGATAAACAGAGCTAAATCAAATTATATGATATGTACACTCATAGATCACAATCGACGATGTCAAGCCTAAATGGATTAATGGTCACATACAAAGTACACTGACATTAATTTCCACACTATCGGAATTTCCAATATCACAATCTATTGAGAGATTTCATCTATTTTTCAATAGGAAGGGGTGTTATGTATCTTGTTTGGCCTAGGTCGTTTTCATTGTTTATGTCTTTGACCTCAAAATGTGTTTCCTTTGTTTAAACCTCACAGGCTATCTACACCGCCTTTTAAAAAATAAATCTGACATGTAAAAAGGACCCCTCACATCTGTTTCTATTCAAAACATGTTGTAATGTAAAATTAATAACAAAATAGGTTTTAATCACTTTTGACCTCAACCAAAATGTAAAATGACCAAAAATAAAACCGATGACCGAACCAGTATTTGATAAAGTGTAAATTAGAAAGTAATTGACATAGAAAGGGTCCAAAGTGAAAGTTCTCTCATAGCTATGAACTCAGGTGAGTTTCGAAGGAGACTACAACTGATGGTGTGGTAATGGGTTTATAGTTGTTAGATATGAGGGTGGTTCACCCGAGGATGGACCTAACTACTTGACTGGGGTGGGCCGTACCATGGGTTGCTCAATGCAGATGCTTTAGCTATAGTTTATCTCATGGATTCATTTCCTTTTCTTGCAGATGTGGGTGGCACATGAGAAGGAGTTCTGGGCATGTACCGTAAATGACGAATGAACTACAAATTTCCTCCTCATATTTTAATGTGCAAGAACATATTAGTTCATGTTTTAATGTTCTTATTTTTATAATGATAATCACTAAGCGTAAATCCAAACGCCCCCTAAAACATGCAAGTCTGTACAGGGAGGGAAGGAAAGAGATGGATAAAATGGTTAACCTGAATATGGTTACAGTCTCAACAAATACACTATTTCTATTTCCCCGAATAGATCCATCTTTTGGTGGAACCCAAAAATCGAAAGAATAAAAAGTGAAAAGAAAATTGTTACGAAAGACAATGACACAATTAAAGTCGTTTTAGAAAAAATATATATATTGTTTTGAGAAACAATATATTGATTGCTTCTTCAAACCGGACATCGGTATAGGAAAACATCTATATATGCATATTTCGGAACAGTAATGGAAATAATGAGCAATGTTTATGAAAAATTACCTACTAACTGTCATTTAACATAGAAGTTTCCAGAATCAAAGTCATCGTATGCGTGCATTTGTTTCATCTTAGTTGAGAGCAAGTGTCCAAAAGTAGTCGAAGTTCTCTTTACCCTGATAACGGCCGTCTATCAAAGGATTCCTAGTCTACATATTCATATGATATATCTTTCAAGTGCAAAGTTTGGTCTAAATCTGCTGACTAACTCTGATATCTAATCTGCAACAACAGACTAACTCCGCTATCCGATCAACTTGCTTAAACCGGAACCTTCTTGAATAATCTTTCGCCATTTAACACGAACAATCTCTACACCTTTAACTTCTCCGTTAGTGCCACTAATAAACCTTTTAGTCAAAACCTCATACGATCGTGGGTCTTTCCCAATTGTAGTTGCAGCTTCCTAAACAACTAATTTTCTATAAATTAAAGCGATAAACAGACATACCGATATTACTCCAAGTGTTCGAAAATAGACATCATAATGTTGGACTTTATATTTTAACAGTTCCCTTACTTTTTACTTAAATCATCATATCAATTTGAGGTTTAGAAAAGGTTTTTAATTCAAATTTAACTAAAAAGTATCTTAGAGAATAGATTTTGTAACTGGACCCATTGCGAAATTTAATCCCCTTCTTGGTGAAGTTCAAATACTGCAATAAATCTCTCAGCTTTGGACCACTTGGGTGTGGGTCGTACTTCAGAATTAAATTGCCTAGTAGTCAGCAAGGGATACCTGACTTGAGCAGGGTTCTCTTTGTCCTGTAAGAAATCATATCTACATATTAACCTATGACCAAAATTACATTTTTTTAAATATATACAACAATGAAAGGCATACTATATTTACAGGTATGACTGATATCCCATATTGAATTGGTCTTAGAAGGTATGACAGGGAATGGGAAGACGAAAAAGGTAGAGGGTAGATCAAAAGAGGAGGAACCAAAAATGGGGATTCAGATATGTTGTCTGCATTTTAATATTGGAGTTCCTCTATAACCCATGGAGCATCGTCTTAGCTATGGTTTATGGTGTTCGGGATCTTCATACCCATGATTTCGATGTCCAAGAGGGGTGTTGCCTCTGTTATTTTTACATGTCTGCATAATTTTATATGTTTATTAGTATGTATGTATTACCGTATTGAGCCTATTAACTTATGGTGGCGATACATACAAATGTATAATCTGGTATGTTTGTTTTACACCGATGTGTAACACAATCTATCAATGTTATTACTGTTAACAGATATTTATATATAAAACTATAGTAGAGAAGTTATACCATTGTATCGATTAACCCAGTTCAAACTAACCGCAATAACAAGTGGTTTTTCCATTGACTCATATTCACGTACATCAAAATCGGTTTGTAGTTTTGTAGGGAAGAATTTACCTTTGATTTGAATATCAATTATTCTTAGGTGTACGGTTTGTAATAGTGTGTCCTGACGTCCTAACCCTACTGATTGCGTGGACGCGACCGACATAATCTTTTGGTGTTGGGCTATCAATTCCAGTAAGTAAAACGTTAAGTAATTAATAAATATCATGCGTTTACCTGTGAGTACTGATATGAGCAAAATATCATATCAATAAGTCAACAAATCACCCTAAAACACATAGCAAATACCTAACTTTTATGCCATAAAGCAGTATTATGTGGTATGTTTTGTATTTGTGCTTGATTAGGTAACAAGGATACAAATTTGAAGCAAATAAGTGAAATCAAGCTCATTTATAAAGAAAAGACAAGAAGGATCAAAGATGACAAGCCATTTAAAGATAAAGGACCTATCTTGACAACATTCAAAAGTTGAGTGACTAAAGTGCAATTTTGGAAAAGTCAAGATCAAAGTCAAATCTGGTCAACTCTCAAGTCAACCAAGTCAAAGGGCTCAAATAATCAAGAATGAAGGTCAAAGGACTAGATTTGCCAAAGAAATGAAGACTAGAGCTCAAATGATAAATCTGCCAAAGTCTAGGGGCTGAAGTTGACAAAATTCATATTACTTTGGTATTAATCCGTGTGAAGTTATAATCCACCAATGATAATGCTTGAAAATTGGGTCAAGGATCACCAACTCAGCTGCCACATAAGCCCACTAACAGCCGTCTTATTTATTACCAAATTCTCAAATAGTGAAACGCACTCAGCAACTATGAACCAATCACAACTCGCCAACCGATAATAATTTTATCCAAAATGGATAATGATCCGCGTGAAAGACTGAAGACCAATGATAAACTGCCACGTGTCACATTTAAACAAGAACGCGCCCGGTACTGATTTTTAGCTACAATGCATTTCAAGCAAAGTGTTAAACATGAAATTTGCTCCATTTTGAGAGACGAATCCATCCCTCATAATCAATTAAGCTGGAAGTCATTCGATAAAAACACCCCTAATTTTGTTCTTGAGCCGAATTATTCAAATAACAAGAAGAGGCCACGTGAAGCTCAGAGATTGGACGAAACACGTCACCATCCCCAACTAATCTTCATCTCAGCTCTATAAATAGGACATGTTAGCTCATTTTTCACCTGTAGAATTTAGGTGTGGAAAACACACACTTTACTTTTCTCTCTCAATTCCAGTCCTTCGTTTTCAGTTAGAACAACTCTTAGGTGTTTGACACACACCTAAGAGTTTGTTAGATAGTTAGTTATCACTTGTAACCAATTTTCCCTCCAATCAATAAATTCAATTCAAAATTCAGTTTACTTCACTCTCATTCTACTTCACTCATTACTGCAATCCTGTTGATACTTTGTGTTACTATTGATCTTCCATGATTAATGGATGCCTTGTTGATGTTTTGAAGAACTTGTAGTTGTTCAATTTCACTTGGAGTTCATTAGCAGTTCTTTCCATCCGTTTGCAGATTTGTAGCAGGGGGTGTAGATTGTAGTTGATTATGATGATGATGATGGTTAAATTTGGTTGATTATTGGTGGTTTAGTGTTTGCTAGAGAGCTCAGCGCTCCTCTACTCCATTAGAGGAGGCTTTATAGCTAAAAAGTTCTGTTTTCCTTATTTTTGTTCCTTTAAAATGTCTATGCATGCTACATTCCTAGTGTAACTACTTTTTGCTGAACTGAATGTGTTTCTAGCCTGCTTATAATCTGTTTGAGTTAGTTTGATAGAGTGTTTGTAGTTTTAAAGCTTTTCTATTAGTCTTACTTTGTAAATTTGAGATTTGTTATCAGTCATTGATCATTAGAGTCATTTTGAGTTCTAATCTGTTTAGAAGTTTGTTTTTGGTTCAAACACGTTTCAATTCATCATTTGAACTAGTTTTGATAAGTTTCTAAACATGTTTTAGACTTGTGATCAAATACTCTATGAAAAAGTTCCTTTAAAGGTTTTAAAGTGGTGTTTGGTTTAAGTAATTTTTGGTGATTCAAGTTTGTAAAATCCTTTGTTAAGTGTTCATTTACACTAGGTAATCTAGTGTAATCATTTTAGTCTCAATTTGTGGTCAAAAGAAAAGTATAATAGGCAAAGGGTAGTTTAAAATCTTTAGGTCAGTTCCTTTAAAGTTTATCAGCTTAAACTAGCAAACTTTGATTCCTTGTCATTTCTTCATTACTGGATCAAATTGCCTCAAACCTTTTTCAATTTTTAGTTTAACATCTGAACTTTCAGTGTCTAATTGGAAATTATACAGTTTAACATTTTGAATGAGAAATTAGATTTTTGATAAGCACTTGATCAAACTCAAGTTTCCGTAATAAGGTCCATACTGTTTTGCTATATCTTGAAATCTACTTCATAAACTTGCAAATTTTCTTTCATAAATCAATTTGCCATCATGTTTTGATTAGATTCTTCAATTTTCAGCTTTTTGGATTTTTGGTCAAAGTTGGTCAAATATGCCAATTTTGATGGCTTATTCTGTGGATCATTTTCCAAACAAAAAGACATTCCAAGCTTTGTGTTCATTGATTAATCAGTTTCAGTAATAAAATTGAATTGTAGATGTCTATTTTTTAAATGGGATTATTCTTGGCTTATTGAGATAAGCTTACTTGAGATTTACAAGCTTTTAAGCAAAATCCTATTACTAGCCTAGCTTAATTTTGATTTTAAGTAATTTGCAACAAACTAGAGTGAATTTGGTTCACTAATAAGCTCTATCCAACTTATTGAGTCACTTAACCCCGTTTTTCATAAAACTTTCATTTTAATTGCAATAAGGTCCTTGGTCTTTACTAGTGTTTGTAATCAGAGTTAATTTTCCACTTTTTAGGGTTTGCAAAATTTTAGTCATTCTAGTTTCAGTTTGTTGCAATTTCAGTTAGTAAGTTTTGCAATTTTGTTAAGTTTGTTTTTGTTACATTTTACATACTTGGTCCTTTTAGTTTCTGAATTTTACATTTCAGTCCTTATACTTACATTTAGTTTACATTTCAATAATTTTTACTTTTATGCATTAGATTGTTGTACTTTGTGAATAGTAATTGGTACGTGTACTTTGTTTTACGGATACGTAGACTTAATATTTTTCACTTTTTACGTGTTGATTGAATTAGACATAGAAATCCAAATACCATTAACAACCAAGAACAATTTAAAGCTCGATATTTTTAGGCCTTTCAATTTGTCAAGAATCGAGAATAAACGAACTTACAAATACTCAATTTCAAGTACCACTTTCTATATCTTTGCTCTTGTTGCGAGTTTGTTGTAAGCAGCAGAATTGAAGTAATTTTCAGTAAAACCAATGTTAGATATTTCGTGTAGGTCGGTGAATCGGCCAAATATGAGAGAAATACAAAAATTATAGTACAAAAGTTACTTAAAAATGGGAGTTAATTTGTCTGATCTATATAGCAAGAAAGCCACTTGAATCATATATCATGCCTTCCGTGAGAGCCCTATGACTTCTAATCCTTGCAATGAAAACAACAAAGGTAGCTTGTATGAATAACATGTTAGAAGGATAAAACCCCCATGAGTATTGTGTATTATTCATCCACTTTATATATTGGTAAAACCCTAGATAACCTAAACCCACAAACCGGGCTTGGGCCTATTTTATTGTCTAATACTCCCCACAGTCCGAGCGACGAAATCGTGAAAGCTCGGACTAGAGAAGTAAACTAGAAACTAAAAACAAAACATAATTAAAACATCTTTTAGAAGCAAATCTTGAAATGTAGCGGATCATGAGATGCAGCGGATCTTGAGAAGCAGCGGATTTTGAGAAGAAGCAGATTTTTAGGAAATCTGTGAAGAAGAGTAGTAACAAAAGAAAAGAAACAAAACTAAACAAAAAACAAAAGAGTCGTCTCGGGACTTGATACCCTAGATTCGACATCAACACAATTCGTCTCGGGACTTATACCCTTGATTCGACAAAAGTCGTCTCGGGACTTTATACCCTAGATTCGACAAAATTCGTCTCGGGACTTATACCCTTGATTCGACACCAAAGAAAAGTCGTCTCGTGACTTATACCCTTGATTCGACACCAACACAAGTCGTCTTCGGGAATTGATACCTTAGATTCAACATCAACACAAGTCGTCTTCGGGAATTGATACCCTAGATTCGACATTAAAAAAATATAACTTTTTTTTGTAACATAAACTACCAACAGTAAATAGATTTGATCCTACACTGACTTCAAACAAACTACACATCTTTGTCTTCTACTGTCACTTTCTTTGTTTTCTCCTTGTTTTTTCTTTTTGCCTGCTACTCAACAAAAGGGTTCTCTTTTCTTTGTATGTTCGCATGAAGAACATTCTTAGAAGGAATTTAATGCAAGAATAAAAAGAATGGAGTGAACCAACCCATAGTAAGATAGTGTTTGACTATTGGTTAAGAGATTGGTTTGTTTTTTTGTTGATCGGTTGATCTGTTTTTTTTCGGTGGAGGAATTTTTAGGGTTAGGATCGGGGTATGGTCTGATACCATGTTAGAAGGATAGAACCCCCATGAGTATTGTGTATTATTCATCCACTACATATAGTGGTAAAACCCTAGATATCCTAAACCCACAAACCAGGCTTGGGCCTATTTTATTGTCTAATATAACAAAGGTAGTTTGTCATAGTTTTTGTAAGACAAATAGGGCACACATGCATAAAATAAATGGGCCATGTCGGTTCGAGTTGACACGAAAGATGCATTTACAATGTCTTTTCCTAGAACCGTTACAAACGTGGGCCGAGCTAACTCAACATATGCTGCATATATCGAAGGAGATCGAGCTAAGTTGCATTTCAATGTTCAGCTCAGCACACTGAAATTTGAGGAACTAAACCAGAAGTTGAAGTTTGTGGTCACTATTGGGGGAAAAAGAATGAAGCCGTAAAAACTGAAACATTACTCACTTGTACTTCACGCACTGAATTACATTCTCCTATTCCAGTTTTGTAGAAGAGGTTGCCTAGGTTTGCAATGAGTTAAACTCTTACTTTTTATGATTACAGAGTCAGTACCTTGGAATGGTTGTTGATGAATTTCTGCCACTGCCATCAAAAGGCGAAACTGGCAAGGATGGATGTAATCAGCAGAATCAGCAAGTACAAAGTCTTCTTCGTATTGCCCCATCCGAATTTCGACTAAAAACATACCAAGAAAAATGTTTTATTAAAAATGGCCTAACTTTCATATAAGCAAAATAAATAAGTCAAACCCACCTTATTGAGACAGTTGACACGCACCTCATAGTCCACAATACGGCCATCATAGGAACCTCATAGTATACTATAAAACTTTCGGGCAACCCTATACTTCTCCATCAAAACAATTTCAGATCCTAACCACTAAGAATTAGATATTAGAATTGAACATGATTAGTCATCAACCATAAACTATCAGTAGCATTCCGAAGTTCATCGACCATAGAGAAAGACACATAAAAAGTTGAAAACTCATATTCAACTCAAAAGATTAGAATACATACCTGTATTTACGTTTTTGTATGCCCGTGAATCTGAGAAAAAGATGAAAACTCGGATTCAACTAAAAAGATTAGAATACATGCCTATATTTTAAGTTTTCGTAGGATCTAATATTCCAGTATACTATTAAGGAAGTTATATCATACACGTTAAGTATAAGGTAAGCCCGTGGAGTGTTTGGATTCATGTAATAGTGAGTGGCCAGACATGAAAGGGGATTCCCTTTCTCCATCAACATCGTTTATGGTTTTTTCATTAGGGATCTCAAAATTCACCTGATTTGGATGAATCGAATGATTGATGAATCATTTTTTGATGAATCATTTTTTAATGAATCAACTTTCGATGAATCGAATTAGGCTGGTGATATATTTTTAGGGTTTTGGATATTGAAGAAAACTAGGGTAGTAGGGTTTTGAGATGAGAGAGGCATTTTGTGAGATTTGGGTTCAAGAAAAAAAGAGGGTGTTGAGTGACCCATATAAAAAGACGCGCTTAAAACAAATAACGTTTGGAAAACGCGTTTTTCGCCAAACATAACACAAAATCCAAAATTTTTAGAGATTTTTTAGGAAAATCTCAAATCTTTAAAGATGTGACTGGGATATATAGAATATACACACACACACACACACACACATATATATATACATATATATATATATATATATATATATATATATATATATATATATATATATATATATATATATATATATATATATATATATATATATATATATATATATATATATATATATATATATATATATATATATGGGGTTAAGAAAATAAAATGACGCCATGTCATATCCTATGTGGCATTTCATTATTCGCTGGTATAACTAGGGCAATATATCGAAAGTTTAGGAACAAAACATATATACCTAATAAAAAATATACGCAATATATCAAAAATTTAGAAATAAAACATATATATGGAATAAAAGATATGCGCAGATCATACACATCCATATATTCGGTTCCATTCACCTCAAACCCTAATGTATCATTCATTATGTTTCTGATAATTCCATGGCAGCCTGTTTCTCTAACCCCTAATAACATTGATCGTCGGAGGATGTTCAACGATTGAACTTCAAATATATAAAAAATTGGTAAGCAATTTTTGTATATGAATTAATGTCTTTTACCATCCTATCTCATACTCCATAATTGTTACCAGCTCTGGAATAAAATTGTGTAGTCAGCAAGGTAGGTACCAGCTCTGGAATAAACACATGTTATAGTTGCAGCGATCCAAGAAGCACTTCTTTTTAAAGAGATCTTGAACAACATAGAAAACAATAGATATACTTCGTCGGCTGTTTTGTTTTCATATGTTGGTCAGCATCATCAATTATTTTGTGTTAATGAACCAGGTTTAATACATTATTATGAATTGTCAGGTTGTGCACACCTTAAAACTCTTCAAGGATCGATTACCCTTGCAACCATAAGATCTTCATAGGCGTCGGGAGTGGATTATAACCATATTCCCAATGTGTTACAACCCAAATCATGTTCCTCATTTGTATTTTTAGTGTTTAATATGTTTTTTTATTGATTCCACATTCTTTTTCTTTTCTGTTTAATATGTTTTTTTTACTTGCAGGCTTTACTGAATATGGAATCAGTTCGTGATATCAAAGTAATGTCCAATGATGTTTGTGGCATCAGTTCCTGGGCAATAGGTAAACCGCGATACTGGTATTGAAACATTTTATCATAATGAACTCTCTTTATTTGACACATTTTATTTGTCGCATCTATTAGCAGCCTATGATCAGGATTGCGAAGACGGAAGCCTAAGCTGGTACAAGCATCAACGATTGGTATAAAACAGTGGTGACTTTAATAACATTGATTCAATAAGGAGGTGCTGAGTCTTGCAATGCAAGTATGCGGGTATTAGCAGCCTATGATCGGGATTATGATCCCTTTCATCTGAGGTATATACTCAAACACATAAATCTTCTTTAATAGTTTGATTTTTGCATTGTATGGTTGCGTTAGTCTTATGAGGTACATTTAGAAAGTGTATGTTAATCATTTTTTTGTGATAAGACACCTATGCCATTGTATCCAGATTTGTTATACTATGGTATATCGAGACGGAATCCTAGGCCGCTACAAGCATCGACGATTTGGTTTAAAACACTGGTGACTTTATTAACATTGATACAATAAGCAGGTGTTGAGTCTTGCAATGCAATTTAACACGGTCTAAAAGCATTTCATTTATTTGGCACAGGCTCAACATTTGGTAGCATGTACATAAGGGATGTTTTGAATTTGTAGCAACCTTTTTGCCCATATAACCTTTTTGCACACAATTTAGTTTTTGCACGCAGGGCCTGGCACAATCGCATAGGCATTGATTAGAGGTCTCCCTATTATTTGTGGTTTAGCTCCACGAGGGCATTCGTGTCCTCCACCCTTAAAGTAGGTGTGTTATTTATTGGATGCTTAGCAAACTTATTTCAAAGGTAATTTTGATTTCTTTAGCAGGAATTATATTTTTATGTAACCATCTTAGGTACTATCTTAAACGATATTTTTATCTATATGATTAATTTTCAGCTTCTGGTATTTAGCAGAAATATCGAATTCTGGGTTTTGTTCATGGAAACCATAAATTTTTAGGTTATCTATGCTTGACACAGTTCATGCACCAGATTCGGACATCCAAGTATCTGCTACTCCAAGTATTGATTCTTTACTCAATCCCGTACATGTATATATATTTTGGTTAGGCGTGTAATTATTCACTAATAGGGTGTTTGGGATTGCTTATTAAAAACTCTACTACACATATTAAGCACATAAGTTATTTTAGATGGTTGGATTTATAGTCACCGAATAGATAGTGTTTGTATATGTAGGTCAGGTTAAATATGAATACAAAGGCAATCTTGTTACGATCGCTTATCAGGTCAAAGAAGGTTCAGGTCAGAATGGGAACCTCTGTCGTCAAATGGCTTATGCGTTCTAGAAAGCATCTAGAAAGGTATTTTCAGTTCTTAACCATTTCTGTTTGTTGTACATCATATTGTATTTACTCGCAACTGACAGTATATAAAAGTCCAGCCTAGGAAGAGGTGAGACTATCTGTTGCAGCTTCGCTATGGTTCCTATTGTGCAAACTGTGCTAAAGTAACCTGGATGGAGAACTTAAATCACAGTGAAGGGCCCACCAAGTAATTCTTCAGGAAGGGGACATTTACGTTCAGTATATGTAAATCTTGCAATGGGTCACTTTGTACAAGGGCCTGGTCTATGTACATTATTAAGATAAAAAAAGATGGACTATGAAAGATTAGAGTCATGATAATTATAGTGCTTGGCAACTTTTTTCCAAAATTTACATGTTGTGTTACAGTTCCTGCGTCTAAACAGTCAGCAAACCGAATTTACATATTGGGATTAATTCTACAAGGTGTATGTTTTTGTTTTTATGTTACTAAAATAAAAATGAAGGAGCGCCAGTTTTGGGTTTTGGATGGTTGGAAGCTTGAAATCATTCTACCATCTAATAAGATCAAATTCAACATAATAATGTTTCTGATATAAAAGGATCAAAAGTTGGTGGTGGTGTTTGTTTCAACGTGCAGGCAATGTTGCGATTATGATTTTTTTTATTTGTTGATCTTGGTTGGGTCGTTTTATAGGTTACATGATTATCTTCACTTCTCCTCAAAGGCAAGAAAACTTTTCTTGTAATCTGATAAATGATAGGTGTGTAAACACCCATCCTTTTTACCACTTAACTACAATAATAACCGATCCAAAACGTGTATTTTATGTCGTAAATGTCGGAATTATGCGTGGTTTGTGTTTTTGTTGTGATTTAGGACGAACTTGTGAAAAAGGGAGAAAACACGGGCATTCACGGGCTTTTATCGAAGAAAAAGACAAAAGACGAAGTCAAGAAATCAAGAGTGCAAAAAGAACGGAAGTCCAAGACCAATTCTGAAGATTTATCGAAGAAAAAGTCAAAAGACGGAAGTTTACTAAAAGCCAAAGAACTCAAGTCTAATTTATTAAAGAATTACAAGACGAGTTTAAAGAAATCCCGAGACAAAGTCATTAAAGTTGAAGAACTAAGAAGATTAAGGACTTAATGATGCAATTAAAGAAAGAAGAAAGAGGGGAGGAAGTTTCCTAAGCACCTCCCTAATCCTCCTATAAATAGATCATTAGGATTTACATTTCATTTTGTTGGATAGAGTGACACTAGTTCTTCCACCATTTTAATTACCTTGCACTTTAATTACATGTCATTTAAATACATTGTCTTGCACCTTAAATACCTTTAATTTCAAGTAAGTTTCCTTTTAATTATTGTCAATTTTTTACTTTTATTGTTTGATCTCCTATCTTCCTTTCTTGTTTGATCTTAATCTTTATGCTTTATTGTTCATGTTCATGTTCTTGAGTTTTATTAAATTGGTTAAGTGGGTTTTGATTATTTTGATTATTATTGTTAGTGTTATTGATTTGGTTTGTTTGATTATCATTAGTTGATCATTTGTGGTTAGTCTTGCTTAATCTTTTGGTTGATTTGATTAGTTTTTGTTTAATTTTTTGTTATTCTTTGTCCCGTGTTCTTCGCTTCTGTTTCTGTTTCCCAGGAATATTCCGAATCAAGGACCAGCTAAGCATTTATTCCGAATCAAGGTGATCTTGTGATTGTTCCGAACCAAGAAGATATTCCGGATCAAGGTCTTCATTCAGAAGATTCAACATTCCGGATCAGTTGTTCATTCGGAACATTCCGAATAAAGGTTTTGTTGTGATATATTCCGATTCAATTTCTTCCGGATCAAGGTGTGTTCATTCGGAACATTTTCTGAATCAAGGAGTTTGAGTTCATTCAGAATATATTCCGAATCAAAAATATTCCGGATCAGTGGCTGTTTCATTCAGAATATTCCAAACGAAGGATTTGGGGATTGTTCATTCGGAACATGTAGTGTTCCGAATCAAGGGAATTCATTCGGAACATTCCGAATCAAGGAGTGATTATTCCGAATCAGTGACACATTCCGAGTGAAGGGTTTATTCCGGATAAAGTGACATATTCCGGATGAACCAATTGTTCCGAATGAGTGTTTTCATTTGATTATTCCGAGTGAAGAAGAAATTATTCAGAACGAAGGTGACATTCCGGACGAGTGACTTATTCCGAACGAAGGATTATTCTGAATGAGCTGTTTTGAGGTTACTTTAAGTTTCTGTTTTTAATTTTTAATTTTCAAGCTTTACTTTTCCCGCCTTTTTCCTTAGTTGCACTTTAAGTTTACTTGCCTTAGATTTATTTTAGCTTTGCCTTAGTTTAAGTCTTAGTTGCGTTTTAAGTTTGCCTTAGATAGTTTCAAGTTTGCGTTATTTACTTTTAGTGCCTTTTAATTTCTCGTCTCGCTTTTAAATTTCGTCATTTATTTTAAATTAGAGTTAGATTTACTTTAAAGTCATTTTCATTTACGTCTTGCACATTAATTTTAAAACAACCAAAAATATTCTTTTTCACCAAAAACAATTGAGTCGCATTTTGAACCGGAAATCAATTCGTTAAGACACCGAGAAACGAACTTTTTAACTGAGTAAAAAATCAGTTATTAAATGGCGCCGCTGCCGGCTCTTTTCGTGACGATAAACGGTTTTCTGTGAGAGACGCGTTGCTTTTTGGGATCCGTTCATTCGTGAGCGTTATTTTTCTTGTTTAAAAATTTCAAAAAACCATAAAAATTAAAAAATTGTTAAAAATCCATAAAAATTAAAAATTTTCAAAAATCCAAAAAGATTTTATTTTTATCTTTATAGTGTATATATATTCTCTTTGTGTTTGGTATTGTTTTCTTTTGCCTTTGCAGGTGTATGCTTACTAGATCTTCTACTTATCAAGAGCCCGAGACTCGAGAAGATTTAGCTATGGCAGGTGTGAACAACAACAATAATCCACCGCACCTCAATAATAACAACAACAATGTTCTTCCACAGCCCGATCTTCGGACAATGGAGGAGCTTTGTCAACCCACCATGTTTGGACGAGGAGGACCGATTGCGCCGATGCAAATCACGGCTCCGGAGTTTTCGTTGAAGCATCACATGATACAACAAGTGCAAACAAATCCATTTCGAGGAATGCCTGATGATGATGCCAACAAACACCTCGACAAATTCATTACTATTACCCAAAGCATGAAGTTGCCCAGTGCCACAATGGATGTTCTTCGCCTACAACTCTTTCCACATACTTTATCACACCACGCCGAGAAATGGTTTGATCGTCTCCCGAAGAATTCTATTCATACTTGGGATGACATGACTCAACGCTTTTTGTCGCGCTACTTTCCACCATCCATGGTCACGAGCCTTCGCAATCAAATCAGCGGTTTCATGCAAGAACCCGATGAATCTCTTTTGATGCTTGGGAAAGATATAATGTTTTGATCGATCGTTGTCCAAACCACAACATGCTCCCTGTGACCTTAATTGATACTTTCTACAACGGTTTGACTTTTCGTGATCGTGATACGATTAATGCAGCCGCCGGTGGCACATTTATGAAAAGAAGACCCGAGGAGTGTAGAGAGCTTATTAAGAACATGACTACTCATCACAAAAACTGGGATTCCTCCGCTTCTTCAAGGAACAACCCGAGAGGTCAATGTTTCTTCTACTTCAGCAAACCCCGATATGACCGAATTCACCCGCATGATGGTCGAAATGAACAAAACTATCTTGCTTCTCGCCACAAACCAACAACAAGTTAAAGCAGTAGCTAATCCTTGTGAGACATGCGGCGGTCCTCACTCATACACTGATTGTCCTTCTACTCAAGGAAATCCGGAAAACGTGTATGCGGCTTATGGTAATTATTCACCGGAAAATTACCAAGCCAGACCTCAAGGGGATAGAAATTTGCTAAGTTACCGGTCCAACAACTATCTTTCACCCGGTTTTTCTCCTCAAAACCACAACCCCACCAACAACTACACTAGAAGCAACCAAATCCCACCTCGAGCTTCTAATCCTTATCACCCACCTGCTCAACAAGCCCCACCCATCAATCAAGATGTTGAAGCCATAATGAGAACTCAAGGTGAGCAAATTAAGAATCTGCAGAGCCAAATTATCAATTTGAAAGGGGATATCACCAAGCAAGGGAATGACATTAGATCCGAGCTTCGAGATAATATACAATCCTCCTTCAGCAATCAAACGAATGACTTGAAGAATATGCTGGCTAGTTTCTTGCCCACCACTCAACCCTCTACTTCGAGTTCTCTACCTTCAAACACCGTCACCCATCCGCGAGCAAATCTGAGTGCTATTACTACCCGTAGTGGAGTTACTTTAGTAGGACCACCTATCCCACCCCCATCATCTACACCTCCTCCACAACCATTTATCCCTACTCCTCCCACACCTAGTATTAGTACACCATTACCGTCTCCGCCTCGTCATAACGATGTACCCAGGAAGAACCCTTCAACATCTCAACCTTTACCTGCTACACCTACACCTTCACCACCCAAACCCAATATTCCTTATCCATCTCGCTTAGGCAAGGCCAAAATGCACACCAAGGATGACATTCAAGTGTGAAACTATTTGAAGAAATTTTCGGAAATGACCGTCACTTTTCCCCTTGTTGAAGCTCTTGCACAAATGCCTAAATTTGTCAAGATGTTTAAGGAATTTCTTATTAAGAAGGAGAAGATGGCCGAGTTTGTTAATACTCGATTGAATGAAAATTGTTTTGCCGTCCTTCTTAAAGAACTTCCAGAGAAACTTGGAGATCCCGGTCGTTTTGTGCTTCCTTGTACTTTTAACCAAACCGACAATCTTACTGCCTTAGCCGATCTCGGGGCAAGTATTAATTTGATGCCTTTAAGTGTTTGGAAAAATTTATCATTGCCCGACCTTATACCCACCAAAATGACTCTTGAGCTAGCCAATCGTACTCTCGCTTACCCCGTTGGTATTGCCGAAGATGTGTTCATAAAAGTTGGCACATTCACTTTTCCGGTCGACTTCGTCGTTGTTGATTATGAAATGGACCATCGTATTCCGTTAATACTTGGACGCCCATTTTTGAGAACCGGTAGAGCTTTAATAGATGTGGATAAATGTGAGCTCATCTTAAGAGTCGGGGATGACGCCCAAGTTTTTGAAATGGGGAAGCTTACAAGCAAATCCTATGGAAGAGAGTCAGTGAATATGATTAATGTGCTTGATGATTTTGTCGTCTACAACAAACCTCTATTCGATTCTTGCAATGATAATCCACTTTTTCAAGATGATGTGGATGATTCTCTCTCCAATTTGGAACCTTCACCCATATATGATTCTCCACCGATCTTTGATGCTTATGATGATGATTCTAGCTCCGATGGGGATGATTATGATGATTTTACCTCCGAGTATCTCGACATGCCCACTTATGATGACTTTGATGAGGTCGATACTCTTTCGAGTGATTCTTCTCATGATGAAGATCCTCCGCCTACCATGCTTAATCCTACTTTGGATGACTACTCATTTGAGGAAGACTTCTCTACTTTTCTCAATACATACTTCCCTCATGAGAGTGATGCTCCTCCTTTAGATTTTGATGATTATGGTCTTGATCCTACTTCGGATTTGAAGAAAATTCTTTCAAAGGAGAAGCAACCGGACGACACCAACATCCGCAGCACGTATGATTTAACACCTCTTTGTCCACCTTCTGAGGACGAGGTTGTGCATTTTCTTCGTGGATCATCTTCAACTTCTGTTGAGCCTGAGTGCTATTTTCCCCTAAAGGAAAAGGTGTTCGACCCCGGTATCGATATTTTTCAGCCATCTCAGTATCCATCTGATGAAATAAAAGGAAAAATCTTTGGAACTTTTGAAGATATGCTTGCACCTCAGCACCCTTGCTACCACCGTGCTCCATCTTTGCTTAAGGGAACCTTGCCTATTCTTCTTTGGCTTGCCTTGTTCGCCTTAAGCTTGTGCAATTTCATGGACGAAAACTATGTCTTTGATCCCGGTGGATATGTTTCATGCTTCTTCCTATGCTAATCAAGGTCGAGTCAGGCTCACGACTCGGTTAACAAACATCAAGCGCTTCTTGGGAGGCAACCCATGTATCTATCTTTTAGCTATCTTTATCCTAAGTATAGGGGGGCCCGTTGGTGTTTGCTATTTCCTCTATTCTCATATTCAGGGATTCGAGCGCTCAATGATTCACTCTTGATTATTTTTGACGACCCGTGATTCCGTGTTCCCATTTTCCCGGTTCTATCCTAAACTCTTTTCGATTCACTATTTTATATTTCTCAATATTAAAATAGGAATCTCGTTAGTTGTCTTTTCCTTAGCGAGATTTAAACAAAGTGCACAATTTCCTAAGTGTAGGGGAGTTTACTCCCACATGCTTAAACATTGAGGACAATGTTTATATTAAGTGTAGGGGGGACTTCTATCGAAGTTAAGTGGCTCTTTTCCTTGTATTTGTCCTCATTTTAACCGGAAAATCAATTTTTCGACATTTTTCAAAATTTTTGATCTATTTTGGCCTATTTAGTTTTTCCTTTGTATACTTATTTTTCCTTCTTTGTTAGAATAAATTTTAATAAAGTGGTTTTAATTTTCAAACGTTGTGAATCTTTTGACTCAACCCGAGTTTACTTATCTAAGTTTACTCTAGCTAGTATCCTTAACGTGTTTAAGTCAAGTTTTGCTAGGCTTTTATATAGGGAGCTATAAAACGCGAAAGTCTTAACTCTCACGGGTTAAGAACAAGAACTTTTCGCAAGTTCCTATAATTGATCCTAGAGAGTTGTTTATCAAGGGAACTTTAAAATGCGATTTCTAAACTTGAAAAAGTCTAAGAGTTTGCAAGATCCTATAGGCGACTCGAAAACCCAAAACTTTGACTTAATAGGCTAAGCATTCACGAGTCTCATTCCTTGAGATTTTAAACTGTGGAGAACGAGAGATGATAGAGTCAATTATAAGTTTGATATTCTTTCGTGAATTTATGTGAGTTAATAATAAGCCTATTCTCCCATCACTTGCTAATAAATTTGTCTGCAATAAATAAGGTTGTACGATTTGAAAAGTTACTTAGCTTCTAGCCCAAGATCGTTTAAAAGTTGCTCGGTATGGTTTAGAGTTCATAGCCAAGACATAACTTATTGAAGCGGGATGCGAAGATTGGCGAGTCCAAAAAGGTCCTAACAAGGCATGAGGGCTATATTTTGTTGCTAAAGATCCAAAGTGATGTGAAGAATCATTTATCGAAAATCAATATGAAGGATCGAGACACACGACGAAAAGCAAAAACTCCCAAAAGATCATGGAGAAGTCTATCCAAAAAGGCCCTAGCAATGTATGAGGATAAATAGATCCAAGTCCAAAAAGGAGGCGGATCGTTGTATATCAAAGTCCAAAGTAAAGATTGGAGAAAAATAAAGTCGTGGTCCAAATATGAAGAATCTCTCAAAACTTCAAGTGAAGAAATTCCTATTATGAAGAGAAGACCATTATTTCATGAACGTCTCTCAAGATTTAAAGTATGAAGTCGCTGCCAAATATCGGTCCGAGAAAGGTCTCAAATCGTGAAGCGAGTTATGCCAAGATATGAACTTTATGAGGTCCCGAGAAGCAGTTTTAAAAGATTTTGTCCTTTAGCTAACTATTGATTAAATCGTCCCATTTTATTTTCAGCATAAATAACTATCGAAATAAGTCAACAATGCATCCTCGTGATCATTCAAGACAACAATAAAATATAAGAGATACACCTAGGAATAAGGGAGTCTAAGTGAATAATTGGCCCACATGAGTTCGTGTTAGTTTGCTAACTTATAATAACAATGATCTCGTTTTTAAGCTTGGTTTGGAGAAAGTGAAAACTTGAGGATGATGATTATTCATGACATTTCCAAAACCCGAAGGTATGTTTTTTATTTCTTTACTTTGAATGTTCATAATTTTCTATCTCTTTAATAAAGGCCAACATGGATTGATTATGATGAAAATGTAATCGTGCTTTGTAACTAATGCATTGCACGAGGACATTGCAATGGTCAAGTGTAGGAGATTTGATAGGATTGTAAACACCCATCCTTTTTACCACTTAACTACAATAATAACCGAGCTAAAACGTGTATTTTATGTCGTAAATGTCGGAATTATGCGTGGTTTGTGTTTTTATTGTGATTTAGGACGAAATTGTGAAAAAGGGAGAAAACACGGGCATTCACGGGCTTTTATCGAAGAAAAAGAAAAAATACGAAGTCAAGAAATCAAGAGTGCAAAAAGAACGGAAGTCCAAGACCAATTCTGAAGATTTATCGAAGAAAAAGTCAAAAGACGGAAGTTTACTAAAAGCCGAAGAACTCAAGTCTAATTTATTGAAGAATTACAAGATGAGTTTAAAGAAATCCCGAGACAAAGTCATTAAAGTCGAATAACTAAGAAGATTAAGGACTTAATGATGCAATTAAAGAAAGAAGAAAGAGGGGAGGAAGCTTCCTAAGCACCTCCCTAATCCTCCTATAAATAGATCATTAGGATTTACATTTCATTTTGTTGGCTAGAGTGACACTAGTTCTTCCACCATTTTAATTACCTTGCACTTTAATTACATGTCATTTAAATACATTGTCTTGCACCTTAAATACCTTTAATTTCAAGTAAGTTTCCTTTTAATTATTGTCAATCTTTACCTTTATTGTTTGATCTCCTATCTTCCTTTCTTGTTTGATCTTAATCTTTAAGCTTTATTGTTCATGTTCATGTTCTTGAGTTTTATTAAATTGGTTAAGTGGGTTTTGATTATTTTGATTATTATTGTTAGTGTTATTGATTTGGTTTGTTTGATTATCATTAGTTGATCATTTGTGGTTAGTCTTGCTTAATCTTTTGGTTGATTTGATTAGTTTTTGTTTAGATTTGTGTTATTCTTTGTCCCGTGTTCTTCGCTTTTGTTTCTGTTTCCCAGGAATATTCCGAATCAAGGACCAGCTAAGCATTTGTTCCGAATCAAGGTGATCTTGTGATTGTTCCGAACCAAGAAGATATTCCGGATCAAGGTCTTCATTCGGAAGATTCAACATTCCGGATCAGCTGTTCATTCGGAACATTCCGAATAAAGGTTTTGTTGTGATATATTCCGAATCAATTTCTTCCGTATCAAGGTGTGTTTATTCGAAACATTTTCCGAATCAAGGAGTTTGAGTTCATTCGGAATATATTCCGAATCAAAAATATTCCGGATCAGTGGCTGTTTCATTCAGAATATTCCGAACGAAGGATTTGGGGATTGTTCATTCGGAACATTTAGTATTCTGAATCAAGGGAGTTCATTCGAAACATTCCTAATCAAGGAGTGATTATTCCGAATCAGTGACACATTCCGAGTGAAGGGTTTATTCCGGATAAAGTGACATATTCCGAATGAACCAATTGTTCCGAATGAGTGTTTTGTTTTGATTATTCCGAGTGAAGAAGAAATTATTCCGAACGAAGGTGACATTCCGGACGAGCGATTTATTCCGAACAAAGGATTATTCCAAATGAGCTGTTTTGAGGTTACTTTAATTTCTGTTTTTAATTTTTAATTTTCAAGCTTTACTTTTCCCGCCTTTTTCCTTAGTTGCACTTTAAGTTTACTTGCCTTAGATTTATTTTAGCTTTGCCTTAGTTTAAGTTTTAGTTGCGTTTTAAGTTTGCCTTAGATAGTTTTAAGTTTGTGTCATTTACTTTTAGTGCCTTTTAATTTCTCGTCTCGCTTCTAAATTCCCGTCATTTATTTTAAATTAGAGTAAGATTTAAATTAACGTCATTTTCATTTACGTTTTGCACTTTTTAATTACTACAACGACACAACTATTGTTTCCACAAAAGAACGACTGAGTCGCATAGTTAACCAGTTATCAATTCGAGAAGATACCGAGAAACGAACTTTTTAACTGAGTAAAAAATCAGTTATTAATAAACATCCCTCATGTTTTTGGATCACGGTTTCTTTTATCTGCTTAACAACATTTGTAAATCACTAATATATCAAGTTGAAAAGGTCTTATATTTAATGCTGCATTTTAGAAGGCTGTAATATTTGAAAAAGTTTTATATTTTAGAGGATCGTTACCATTAGACCCGTTTCTAAGTAGTCAGGCCTTACATTTTGAATTGCATTCTACTATGTTGTTTGTGTATTTACATGATGAAGTCATTAATATCATCAGATTTCGTTCTCATTGTGGAGAGGTATGTATTACAGACTCTTTAATACATGTGCTTACTATCTTGCATAGTAACATAAAAAAGTCGATTGTTTTCGGGTACCTTTTCATTTTCGTGTCTTAATTTGAAGTATATTTGATTGTTTGTGACTTTGTCGTCAGATAGTCTTGCCACGTATCCACTGAACAGCAACTCCTTATTTTTTGATTATCATCGGAACACTTTCCCGCTGTTTTTCCTACGTGTTCTTAATGTTTCTTTTTCTACTGATGACCCTTTACAAATCCATATGATGAAAGAGCACCTGGTGAAGGAAAACAATATACTGTCTTTTAACCACTGTTTGAAGACATCAAGGCGATGTAATGATCCGGGTTCCTTGCTCAACAATCTTGGTAGACATTATTGGCCCTCCAAAATAGGATTATTAGAAAATAATTAAATGAAAACCTTCAGGTAATTCAAACCTCTACAAGTTATATGTATATAGGTGTAAAATTGGCTTTCTTAAGCGCGGGTGCACAACCTCAAATTTGTGAATGGTGTGAAACCTTTTACTAATGTACACCTTATTGTTGTAGGTGGATTGTGAAACCTTGTGTGAAATCTTTCCTGCTAACCGGCTTTAAGGATTCATTGAGAACTATGCATAGGAACAAGAGTGTTTGGAAAACATCCTTTAATTGTTTTGTGATAGCTATTCCCAGGGATCTTCCTTTCTAAATATATATATTAATTTTACTATTACAATTTGTGTTCTCTTTGATGCGTTTTCTCTGATATGAACAGGTCTCATTTTGGAAGTTTAGTCCAACGTTGGTGATTAAAAGTGTAAAACCAACCAAGAACCAAGCAGGGTGAACCCTTGAACTAAAGGTTTGCAAGTTGCGAAAGTATAAATTATACTCCATGTTTCTCACCTTTCAAATATCTTCTTGGAAAAATCTACTCAGAAATCTCACACTAGCACTAATAGAGCACTTTGTTGACCCGCTGACAAATCATATCAAATGTTTTCTCAGGTTTCAAACCTAGCATTTCTTATGTTCCCAATGAACGAGTAAATGTCAAGTTAGACCAATGTTTGTAGGATCCTAGGGTCCACCAAAACACCATATGCATTTGGTATTTTTGCAAGAATTCGCTTCTTCATATGATTCATATTAATTATAATCGGTTTGCTATACTATGGACTTAAAAAACTAATTACTAAAGACACATATCGAAGAGAACTTGAAGAGCTTTTCAACATGTTCCAGCGTGATGCTTGAAGGATAAATTTTGATGGCGAATGATTTTGTTACGACAAAGTCTATTTTGCAGCACTAGAGAATCCTTTTTGAATAACTACATTGTATCACCTTTTATTGGCTTATGTATGTGTGCCTTATTTTCATTATCTTTTTATGTTAGTATTAGTTTAAAGATGTTTATTCATGTCACATGGTAAATGAACAAGTTTAAAGTCATTTGCACACTTCAGGAAGAGAATGCATATCAACGCACTTGGTTCTCAAACATTTTTGTTTTTTTTTCATTTTATATCCTTCTTTTTGTTATGAATAAATATGGAATGTATGTCCATATCTTTATTACTAGTAGTTTTCTTTTTATAAGTTTGTATCTTGTACAATACTTTATCTTGTATCTATATAAACATACATCTATGAGAGATGAATAATATAGTTTCTTTATTCTCTCCATCTTTTGTTCTTGTCTATTGTTCATTTACTTTATTGTTTCACAACACGTTATCAGCACACTCTGACAGCTGAGTTATTTTGATCTTGAATTCGAGTTGTGGAGTGTATTCCATAGGAAGTCTTACATGTACAGCCGCACAACTAAAGGTAGATTGCATCGACATTTGCAATCCGGTGATAAAAAAAGATGGTTAAACAAACAAAAAAAAGGTATGTTGATCTTGATGGCATGAGGTAATTTTAATATACCAAAGCTATATTAATTTAACACTGTTTGGACCATCCCGAGTCAATGATGATGCGAAAGTTATAGAAGAACCATGAGTTTCTTCAAAGATGATTTTGATTATTTTTATTGTTCTCAATGTAAGTTCATTACTTATCACCACTAAGTATAATTAAGGACTCATTCCTTGATTTTAGAAAAGATAAAAAGTGCATGTATTTAGGCCTATACATGTCTCATGTGGATCATTTTGAGTTATAAAATCGACGCATCGTCAAAATGATCATCAAACACGCAACTCTAAGTTGACGTGATTAATGGCTCGATGTGAGCATTATTTTCCAAATATGATTATTGAGAATGGTGGTAAATAATTACAAGTTGGACGTTTATTGGAATACGTGTTGAACTTTATATAGGACATGTTCATACGTGAATTGCTTTTGTCGAAACGTTTATAAAACGTTTTACTTGATTACAAAACCAATAATCATGAGAACAAGAGTTTTATTTTATGGGGCATGTTATAACATATGAATACACATCTTGCCAACAATTAATAATGAATTCCCCCTTGGTCACAAACCATATAATTCCCATGTGAGATATAAGAATGTGTGATATATATATATATATGATAGTAAATCCACCACAACGCATAAAATGGGATGTTTAGAATGATAATTCATTTAGGGGGAGAATGAGCAGCGAGAAGTTTGGAATGAATTATAATAATGAAAAGTTGATCCTCACAAGTAATGAATATGAACATAAAGTTCATGGGACAATTTATATTCCAGATCTAGTAATTGTCAGACAAGGTTAGTGACCTAAATACAGTGAATAGATCACATACGCTGCTAGCGCTCCAATTAAAATGGGTGTCCCAACAATAAAACCAATGATTGTAGTAAGTCTATGGCACGTCTGCAACGTGATAGACTATTCGATTCCAAATAAAAATCCTCGATTGAAGAGATATTATGGAGCAAGAAAATTAAGATGGTCGAATCGAGGTAATAAAGACCCCATAATAGTCTCTTAAAGAGAAATTAGACATGAAGGTAATCAAGAAAATCTCGGGTACATGAAATATTATGAGATCTCAATAGATGATACAATGCCATGTCTAGTAAAGTGTGGAATCGAAAATAAATGAATCGACGTCGATGAATATATATGATAATTTGCATGATAATGACAATAAATAATATAAAATGTGAGGATCATGGATGGATGAATGGCCAAAAATATAATGACGCGAGAAAGCAATGAATAATTGAAGTCTCTTGTGATGAGACATATGATTGAGACATATAGTCCATTTATACAACCTATTGGATATGCATCGGTCTTTATGAGAAATGAAATTGAAATATACATAAGTTACAAATGATGGCACACATATATTTTCTCAAAGACTTGAAAATGATCATGTAGATACATGTTCACATCTGGTGGATCCAATAAATATTGTAATAGTCTGGCAATACGATAAATAAGTGATATGCGTCTAAAAGATATATGATTAGAGCTCATGTGATTGTGATTGTGAGATTTCATTATTGCATATAAAATGCATGGAGCATGCTAGTGATTTTAATGCTTAGAGCATATAAGTAAAGTTCTCGAGAACGCTACTTGACTGTACTAAATTAATCATGTTTTGGGCATATATGTTATAATCGCCTTAGTGTGTAGAATTGTGCCAAATAAATAATTATGATTATAAAGGCGATTTGATGCATAGAAAATTGAATTTGAAACAAAAGACAATGTTTGTCTTAGTTTTGAAATTGAACATCTTAAGGATGGAATACGTGTGCATCATGAAAGCTAAAGACAAAGTTATATCTTTATATGGATAAATGACTCTCATGTTTATGAAGTCATATGAGGAAAGACTCCCTTGATTTATAGAGATGATGATCACCGTATATATTTAGATATGTCATACTAAAATGTGTATGAACGATTCAGTTTTTGTTAAGGGCCATACTTAGTGTTGGCAATAAATAACTTGCAAAGTTTAATGATAAACTTGAATGAAAAGCATGGCGTATGTATATGCAAACAATATGTGTAAAGAGTGTTTGTTCAAGTGATTTTATCAAGACACTTTAATGTGTATTTAAGTGACTCAATGAGCTTAAGTGATGTGATCATTAGGGGGAGAGAATATACGCGTTGCACTCTTTTTCCCTTGACCATGGTTTTATCCCCACAGGGTTTTTCGGCAAGGTTTTTAATGAGGCAACATTTTGAGCGTATAAAGGAATTATGTACTCTTTTCCCTTCATTAGATTTTTATCCCACTGGGTTTTATCTAATAAGGTTTTAACGAGGCATAATCCTAGATGGACATCCAAAGGGGAGTGTTATGAATAAATATGGAATGGATGTCCATATCTTTATTACTAGTAGTTTTCTTTTTAGAAGATTGTATCTTGTACAATACTTTATCTTGTATCTATATAAACATACATCTATGAGAGATGAATAATATAGTTTCTTTATTCTCTCCATCTTTTGTTCTTGTCTATTGTTCATTTACTTTATTGTTTCACAACACTTTTCCATTTATTCTAATTACAAACATTTCACTTTTTTTTTAACTTATACAAAATGAAAAAATTCAAAAAGAATAAAAGTCTTAACATTGAGTAAACTTATTGTTGCATTAATGTTAAAAAGTTCAAGAAAGATGACATAAACACACGCAGATGCAATTCAATGGACTTATTTAAAAAGAGGATTAGTTGGCATGCTCAAATTTTTAATTGGAACATTTAAATATGCAATCTGTTAAAATAACGTTATAATTATTCTATGTATAGTTTATAGGGTCCCAATTAAATTTTAAAATGTACCAATCATTAGTCTTATAGAAAAAAATTGGGTGGCAGCAATGTTTAGTTTCCAACAAAATTTGGCGGCTTAAAGAGTCGTACACATTCAGATTATATTTGAGCTACAAATAATAAATACCACAATAGATATCATCGACAAAAAAAACCTACAATAATAATCGGATACCCGCGCCTGAATGCGACGGTGCATGTTTGTTCTTTTTCCTTATGTGTGGTTTACTTTGAGCTACAAATAATAAATGCTAAAATAAACGTTCATCCACCAAAACACTTATAATAGTAATAGTTATGTCCGAATACAAACGTAGGCAAGAAAATATAACATGGCACAACAAATACAAAAGGTTGCAGAACATGTGCCATATTTGACTTTTGATGTAGTTAAACTTTCAGATTTTGGTGCCCATGTATTCACTCTTAATGAAAATCTTAACAGGTTTTATGGGTAATCGGTAAAAAAAGTAATCATTGTTAGAATAATTAAACTCTCATGAATAGGTATTATATTATTAGGTATTATATTATTGATGTGTATTTATCATGATACACATAATATTTTAAAAACTCTAATTCCACAAATCAGGCTTGAGTCATTTTATTATCTAATACTCCCCGTCTGAGCGGAGAAATCACGAAAGCTCGGACTCGAGAAGGAAACTAGAAAAGAAAAGACAAAACATAATAAAAACATATCTTAGCAATGGATCTTTTGAAGCAACAGATCTTGAGAAGCAGCGGATCTTAAGAAGCAGCGATCTTGAGAAACAACGATCTTGAGAAGCAGTGGATGCAGGTGGAGCAAAACTATTTACAAGCCAAAACACACCCGTCTATATTTGTACAACCGATGAATTATTTTTGGACAAAACACGTCCGTTGGTTGAACCAAGGCATAACAATATCAAAAATTAGTTTTCTTTTAACAGAAATGAAGCCATGCACACCGTTATTTTAGATATTGATGCATAAGTTTTCTATGATAATCTATACAAGGCTTGTGTATTGTTACTAAAAGCATAAAAATAAACTATATAAAAGCACAATATATTATATGAGTAATTTTATTCGTCATCCTATTCCCGAAAAGGTTAAATTATGTGTTACACTCATAAACCATACACGACGTAGATTTTTTTATATTCATAAAGTAACATGACACCAAACACAGTAGTTGGGTGTATTAAGAACTAATATTATCAAATGATACTTTACGTTTAAGCAACATAGTTTAAAAAAACAAATTGATATTAGTACAACGAAATATTCACATGGAACAAAACACATGAAACTCAGCCAATAAACTTTCGATGTGCATAAGTTTATTCATAAGTTTTCTATGATAATCTTTCGATGTGCATGACTTTGTGCATTTATGTGTTAGTTAGCTTTCTAGATTTTGGTTAATAGTCTACTTTGGCTTGATAAATCATTGTAAAATATCTGGGCTTTTAAAAATTGCTGGAAAATCCTTTTTCTGAGGCCACTGTCCACGGTTCCTTAAAGACTGGCAGTTCTTTAGTGATAAAGAACTCAGTCCTATTTAAGGAACCGCAGGCAATATAACAAACATGAGTTTACTTTAAGTTTTCATTTAAAAATAATTCCCGCTGCAAATTAATATAATTAATACATCAAAAGATTTATATGAAATATAATTAGTTTGTTGGGTAACCCAAGCCCAATGTAATCAAAAGTTAATTCCTTTTAAAGAAAAACAATTAAACAATATATGTCTAACTGTCAACCAATATAACAAATAGAGCAACATTCTTTAAAAAGAATTAACGAAATGTACCCGCCCGTTGGGCGGGTTACGAAACTAGTATATATATATATATATATATATATATATATATATATATATATATATATATATATATATATATATATATATATATATATATATATATATATACTAGACGAGTACCCGCGCATAGCGGCGGAAACAATCATCATTGCAGTTTATAAAGCTATTTTGCATTGCCCAAAGTGCGTTCATGATATTAGGAATCTACTTATTAGAACTCCAGGTCATATTATATTTGTATATTATCTTAAAAAGGATAAGACGAATTAATGTACTAATAATGCTTGTTCATCTTTGTATTTTCAATACGTTGATGACTTTATGTGTTTACCCCAATATCTCATTCATGTGGTCTATAAGTTTTATTGATTGTGAAGATAAAATTCTCATTACAGTTCCTATCTTTAATTAATGGTCCTTTGATGTACAACTGTTGGAAATCGGAAAATACTAATGAATGTGGCACACTCAAATGAATTTTTTTATTATGTGTGATACTAAGCCTAAAGGTCCGACTCCCAAAACGTCTATAGATGTTGATGATATGAGTGATAAAACGAACTACCAGGATATAGCTAGTATTAGAATTTAAGATCACCATACTTAGGTTGCAACAAATATCAAATTGAAGTTAGAATTAAAATCCTAAAAAGATATAACAGGAGAAACCAAATATCACTTAGATGAAAGTGGTAACTAAATAGTTAAACCACACCATTGAAACTGAAAAATAACAATCCTACTACATGTAAAAGGAGCGGCACATTATCAAGCATTAACTAAGAAAATATAGTGACTTAACAAAAATAAAAAGGATGTCATGAAAAGCAAGTACGTAGATTGAAGAAGAGACCAAGGTAACTCTTTCTATGAAAAATAAATACATCCATTGAAGAAGCAGCCATCTATGATGACTATGATCGATGATCGAGTACAAGATTTTTTAACACAGATACAATCATTATGTTGATCAGAATAAAATAACTAAAAGGAAGAAAATGTAACTGAAGATATAACAGATATTACTACTATGTAAGCATCGGTTTTAAAGACAAAACTATGGGAACCAACTTGAGGGTTGACACTATCGACACCTTTTGATAGTCTTCCATTCTTCTGACAAAGATCGAAGCTTGTTTTCATCTCTGGAACAAGTACGTTTCAGAAAACAAGACGTAGATTTATATATTTTATTACAGTTTATAAACTACTCACCGAAGGGTTAACAATGAAAGAAACTAACAGTAAACTATAAACTATAAACTAACAATGAAATAAGCTATCAAGTTAGGCTTGTTTATATAGGAAATGGAAAAGACGCTTGCCATATATAGTTTCTTAAGTTTCAACTTCGCATTATCATTTCCACTTCCAACCGTGAATATTATCATTTCCAGCCTGTACATTATAAGCATTTTAATGATTCAAATTGCATACTTTCCATGAATATCTATAAAACAATCGTAATATTCAATATTTTCCGTAAATATCCTAAAAACAGTTGTAATCTTCAATACCTTCCGTGAATATACTCCTGCTTTTTAGTAGAGAAGTCAGCTTACATTGTTATGATTCAACATTGCCAGCCATTCGACAATAAAGCCATGGGTGATTAATTCCTTTGTTTTTTGTTAAAGTTTCCTAACTTGTTGATTTTTCAACTTTCAAGTTTCAAATTTCAACTTTTCAACAAATAGGATAAACCCTTTATAGGGTATATAGACTATAGATATAAATTATTGGGACCCACATTTTTCAACCATTCAACATTTTCAACTTTCAACCAAAGGGATACACCCTTTATAATGTAGTATAGATATAGATTAGTGGGACCCACATTTTTCAACCATTCAACATTTTCAACTTTCAACCAAAGGGATACACCCTTTATAATGTAGTATATATATAGATTAGTGGGACCCACATTTTTCAAGCATTCAACATTTTCAACTTTCAACCAAAGGGAAACACCCTTTATAATGTAGGATAGATATAGATTAGTGGGACCCACGTTTTTCAACCATTCAACATTTTCAACTTTTAATCAAAAGGATACACCCTTTATAATGTAGTATAGAAGTATAGATATAGATTAGTGGGACCCATATTTTTCAACCATTTAACATTTTCAACTTTCAACCAAAGCGATACACCCTTTATAATGTAGTATAGATATAGATTAGTAGGACCCATATTTTTCAACCATTTAATATTTTCAACTTTCAACCAAAGTGATACACCCTTTATAATGTAGTATAGATATAGATTAGTGGGACCCACATTTTTCAACCATTCAACATTTTCAACTTTCAACCAAAGGGATACACCCTTTATAATGTAGTAAAGATATAGATTAGTGGGACCCACATTTTTCAACCATTCAACATTTTCAACTTTCAACCAAAGGGATACACCCTTTATAATGTAGTATAGATATATATATATATATATATATATATATATATATATATATATATATATATATATATATATATATATATATATATATCTTGCTACTTTATAAAAGATTTATACCATTCTAAAAATAGTAGTCTTAAAATTTTTCAACCATCAACATTTCTTTATTAGGAAATTTCTATACAAATCAATTTTGAAATTCTGTACAAGTTTTAATGAAACTTTATTTCAAGTTTAAATATGAATAATATATGAGGCTATAAAATCGGAACCGTTATTGACCACATGTTTATATGAAAGTAATGAGTCATAAGATGAAAAAGGTAACGGTGTAGTCAAAGTAACAGCCAATTTAACATTTAAAAGATTAAATGTAATATTGTAACTACCAGAACAAAATACATATATGTACCAACAAAAATATCATTTTATTCATTCTCATTCTCACGCCACACTCACATCTCCTCAACATACTTAATCCATGCCATCACCACCATACCATCACCCCACGAAAACGAAAAATAGAACAAGAAAAGCAACGCATAATTTTTTTCAAGATCTAGAAACAAAAATATTGCATTCTTTGTCACTTGTATAACAAGGTAACAACCTTTTTTGCTGCCACACACTTTGCTCATTGTCCTTGCGACCATTTACACCGCCACAACCTTTTACGTTCATTTTGTTTTTGGTTCGGCTGTGAGAAAAAAGGAAGACAAACACCTAACAAGTATCTTGTAGTAATATTTGATTGATAAATCAAATATCAAAATTTCCATACGTATGAAACCAAAAGAAAAAAAGAGTATGTTTTTTTACAAGCATATGATGTTGATGTCAACAATCTTCTTTAGATATTGGAGCATCATAAAAAGTCATTATGAGATCACTTGACCATTTTATTTGTATGATGAATGATATATTGATATTGTGTAAAGCAAGTAGAGATTGCAAAGAACCATGAATAGGAACAATGATGTTATGAATGTTCGTTTTGGAGTGATAAGGAAGGTACATATGGGTGGCTGAGAAAACTATAATTAGTACAACAACATAACCAATCTCACCGAAGCATGGTAAATGGAAGGTGAAGTGAAGACATATATACTCCTACTTCCAGGATAACCCGAAAATAGGGCTGTTTTCAAGGGACCTCTGTTAGTCTTTTTTAGTGAGATTTTATAATTTGTTTTGGGCTATTTTTAACAATTAAACAATTTGGCCGGTTTTTGCAATAAAGATTGAGAGAGTGTTGTTAAAAATATTTTAGGTTGCGATATTTGTTAATCAGAGGAGTGTATGGGCTGCGAATATGGTTACTTATATTTTAATATGTATATTGAGTTATATAAATTTGGTTAGTTGCTATAAAAGTGATAAAAAAATTGGTTACTTTGAAACATAGACAAGATTTACAAGTGACAAAGAAAACCATGAAAGTATTAATGATTAACTTGATACTTCATTAACGTATTTCAATTTATAATATTATCATCTCTAATATTATTATCAAGAAAACCTATTAACAAAAAAACGCAACTGTTAGTTACAAAATACCGTGCAGTACATTACTATTGCTTATAATGCACAAATGAACTTTTTTCATTTAATGATAAATTTTTTTATGTAATATAAATTATAAAGCATGACATATAGTACAATCTTTAAATGAAACCGTTACAACAAAAAAAACTAATTGATAAATACAAATATTAAAGCAAAATATACAACATTTCTTTATCCATATGTTACAAGTATACAACAATTAAACATAATAATTAATATAATTTTTAAAACACCCTGAAAATAAAAAAAATTCTATATTATTATACACATTGTAAAACCTAATAAAACACATAAATTTTTATACAATATATAAGCTAATGCATATATAATACATTTGGTTTTAAAAACCGAACCAAACTAACGGGTTCGAGGTTGCAACATTTAAAATAATTACAAAGACTATTAATAATTACAAATATAAAATATCATGCTACTAGAAAAAAACACTTTTTGAGCAGGATTTTATAACATTATAAATAGATTTTTTGTAAAAAGGTATTCACTTGTAAAAACATATTAGTGAAAAACATATGTTCGCTATAAAATTAGTCACCGAGTATCCGTCGCTGCATTGCACGGGTACTCGGCTAGTATATATATATGTATATATATATATATATATATATATATATATATAGATATATATATATATATATATATATATATATATATATATATATATATATATATATATATATATATATATATATATATATATATATATATATATATATATAAATATATATATATATATTTATATATATATATATATATATATATATATATATGTATATATATATATATATAAATATATATATGAATATATGAATATATATATACATATATATATATATATATATATATATATATATATATATATATATATATATATATATATATATATATATATATATATATATATATATATATATATATATATATATATATATATTCATGTAAAACCCGGTCTTAAGATAAAAACAATAGGAACCAACCAAAATTTAACAAGTGGCATTAAGCATTAAAGAACAACAAAAGTTAAAATTGAATATTTAATTAAATAAAAATGGTATTTGAGTAATTTTTTATCATTATATTTACACTTTCACTAACCCTATCACCATCTCTTCCATCCTTGAAAAAACTGTAACCAATTAATTTTTATTTTTATCTGTAAAACTGCTGATCATGCCTCAATTAAAATGAGACCCGTAGACAGCTATTTTACTAGATATATTCTAATCTATTATTGTAATTGAAAATGTCATCACTAATCTAAGTCCTGAGGCGTCGTTTGTGTGACCGCCGATGTCATCCGTATTATTGTAATTGCACATGTTTCATTAAAAAATTGCATCTTATCTTTTGACACGATAATAAACATTTTTTGATGAGTTTGTGAATGAGCCATATGTTTTAAATAGGTAACAAAGAAAAATGTGTATCACAAGGTAGAGATAAACATTACGCATCTAGCTCATTTATGAACCGCATATCTTGAGTTCTTTTTATATTTAGTTAATGATTGCTCTAGGTGATTTGAATAAAGATTTATAAAAGAAAGGTTTGCGTCACTTTGATGTTGCCTTTTGTTATTTTTTTTATTATTGATATCGTCGAGTCTTTTTTTTAATGTCGTCAGTTCTGTTCGGATTTACGGCTTAGTGTATGAAGGTTAATGTGGTTATTTGACTTATGTAAAACCTTAAAACACTTCGGCGGATCTATAGCAACCGGACTCGAGGCCGACATTAATCTGTTTAATTCGCCTTTTACTCATCGGTATCGCTCGTTTGTTGCTCATAACCAGGGAGCCTAGGCGCCGCTGAAGCCACATGTATCTACTGTCACACCCCCAATTTATCAGAGTAAGGCAACGCAATGGGGTGCGACGGTCATGACTATCAAAAGACATAGATACGAAGAACGACTATTTAAAAGTCGTTTTAATTTAATTAAAAGCATAAAACTTGTTTCGGAAGCGAATTACACCAGACCATAATTAAACATTGTTTCAAAAGACTTTAACATTGATCCAAATATCCATACACTAGTCACGACCATTTTCATTTAAAAATCTCCCATGCATAACCACGTCACTCCTCCGTCTTGATACCTGAGAAAAACATTACTAAAGCGTCAACACAAAGGTTGGTGAGTTCATAGGTTTAAGTTTAAATAGTGTGATGAACCATAAGATTTTCCAAGGAAACCGGCATATAATCTTATAACAAATACAAGATTATAATCAAAAGTATACGTCTTAATCGCCTACGTCTAAGCTCGTGACACCGAAGCGTTAACCGCAACCAACAAAATATAATAAGAGCCCGAGCAAATGCCTATCCCGAAGCATTTGTAAATCCTCAAATGTAAGTGTATCTAACTTTGGCCACACAACCAAATTAGATAGGGAGGTTAGTCCCGATAGATCTATCCATAACATTCGCGCTTACACAAAGTAATTAACGGTTCACGATAGTAGGCTAAAGCATCTAGGGATATCGCTACTTAGACATCATGTAGGCAAACGTATGAGTTCAAAGCACTTATGTTCATCCGTTAAAAACAAGCAATGTTCTCACCCCAAAATAGTTAAAGCAATTAAAAGTGGGGCTATGAAACTCACCTCGATTCAGTAGTGAAATGATCAACAAAGATAACACGGAATATCAAGGCACGCACAACAATGCGCAAACGATCTACTTGTAACCTAAGTAAAATATATCCGCACTTAGGCTAAATACAATAAATAATAATGTAAGATGCACTTGGTTGATATTTAATACTTGCTATAGGTTTATAAAATGTTTTTATACATTTTTCTCGTCCAACCATTTTAGTCGCGGGGTCAACTTTGGGTCTCGATAACTCGTTAAATAATAGTCCGAAAAATAAACGGGTTCTCAATATAAAATCTAGATCGCGAGCTCTTCGATATTTGATAAATATCGTATTTTTATGAAGTCTCTGAGTATAGCAAATAATTATGTAAAGTGGTTCACTCGTCAACAAAATAAACAAGTAATGCTTCATTCATTATTATGTGTCAATCGAGCATTTTTGAAAATAAATTGTGGCCTCGTTACTTAACATTAAAACAAACGGAAAATTGTTTTGAAAACTAGGCCGTGAGGTCTTCGACGTTTGATAAATATCACATTTTAATTAAGTTTCTAAGTCTAGCAAATAATCTTGCAAACTAGAGCACTCATAACCAAAATATAACAAGTAGAGTTCAATTTTATACAAGGGGTGATCAAGCATTTTTGAAAGCGATTTCCGAGTTCGTTAATAAGTCTTAGAACGAACGAAAAGTTGTTTTGAAAGCTAGGTCGTGTCACCTTTAACAAGGTATTTTTATATCTTTGGGCGAAGGTCATTTGGTCGATTAAAAATAGGTGCAAAGTGAGGTGATCGGGTAACTTTCGTGTCCAGCATAACAACTTCACTTTAATACTTGTACATGTTAACTTCATGTTTGGTCTCCTGTAATCTGTCCTACGCTCCATCCTACGTACATATAGTTCCTATACTATTTTCCCACATATGTTTGATTAAGAAATAGTACAAAGAAAAGAGATGGACCATGTCCTTGTCCCCTGCCCTACGCATACAAGACAAAAGTTCTTGGGAATCATTGCTTACATGTACATACATGCCATACATACATACACAAAAAGAGAAAGAAATTTTTTTGGTCTTGTCTTCAGCCTACGCAGGTTACAACAAGGAAGAGGTGGTCCAAACTTTGCATTCACACTTGTTTGAAATTATTTATGTATATGCATAGCATGGCAGTTACACAAACACATAGCATGCATAGTATTCCTTACTTGTCACAGTGGGCTAGCAGCTATATTACTATACTTGTGTACACATACCAAACAAGAAAAGGAAAGGAAGTAATCTTTATGCTTACTAATAATTCATGTATATAACATTACTTGTAATTGATTTTGGGTCTTTGGTTTCTATACATACCACACGCAACACATAAGGATTCAACGTCTGCTTTTATGGTAGCTTGCACAAATACATTCATCATGCACACGTATTATTTAGAAAAGTTGAGATTGTTTTTACGCTCTTTTCCCCCACTGTGATACGCCTGATCATACGCACATGGACACGAAATTCACAGCCCTGGGATTAGTTCCTGGTCATGTTTACACGACAACCAATACACACATACAGGAACATACGCAAATGTCTAGTTTCTGCTTATATGTTATTGTTCCTCACGCAAGAAACCTTACTCCAACTTACTATCACACACACGTACTCACATCATGCATAAAATCATGTTATTGTCTCTACCAGTGGCATCGCATAGGCATATATACAACACATACAAGCACCATACACACAGGGACCTTATTCCTATTGTAAAACATAACCACACGACATGACATAAAAGCCATAGTCTTTGTTGACAAAGCAAGTACATAGCACAAACACTAAGCATTATTCAGGCATATATATGTCTACATCTAACACTGTTCTTTCTTTCATTTCACTGTTTTTAAATGAGTCCTAGTCCTTTACTATGTTGGAAGTAGTATTATCAAATAGGAATTGGTACTTTAATGTTTATAACATCACGCAAAGCACACACAAGCATTGTTTGTTTTAGGCCTGTTTTCTCATAATCCTAGTACTCACATGGCATATCATTACACAAGGGTTGTGGTTGTGCATAAAATCATATAGTAAATCCTATACATGGCAACTACGCATTACCTTTAATTTCACACTAGCAACGAGTTGCTTTAAAGTTGAGCATGCATACAATCACGTGTTCACTACATACATTAAGTCCACATACAACCATATTTTGAGTTCATACCAATCGAGCTAGTATAGGTCTACATGAAATCATACTTCTGGGTTTCACATTCAACCATTCGTTTAGTTGGCTTGTTAATGGGTCGTTTCTGGATACTTAGGTCATTTAACGGTTTACCAAACAAACCCGTGACCTAATTTTGTAGTATGTGGTTTGTTTATTAATTAAGATCATCAAGAGCTTATCCCAAAACCCTTAAAAGTCGGTTACTAACATAGGCATCCCGAGTATGTCTTCTACAAACAAGACGTGATTCCAAAAGTCGTGGTGGCCAACAGCAGGTCTAGAATTCACATAAAATCATAAGGTTTGAAGTTTTACTTTTACCATAGAACCCAAATCTCAACCGTGACTAGTTGTTTCATTAGTGTGAGTTTTTAGTTTGCAAGAGTTTTAGCAAGTAAATTATCAACCAATGTAGTTCAAGAATGGTGAGGAATAACTTACAAGAAGTCCTAAGTTATTTGATGGAGAGATGGCAAGAACTTAAGGTTTACAAGATACATACTTGATAACAAAATCTACAAATCTTCTATGGTTTTCTTTCTCTAGGCATTGGTTTAGAGAGCTCCAGGTCAAGGTGAGAATGTGAGTGTTAAAGTGAGTTGTGATGGTGTGTTTCCTTTGCAAATAAGCTGCTATTTATAGGCAAAGAAGTATGTTTAGGGTTACCAAAGTTTACTTAGGGGTTCTAGTTAGTTTGTAACTAAGACTTTTCCAAATGAACTAGCATGGGGAAGTAGCGTGTGTTGGGGAAGGGCTTCAACATTGGGGCTACGTTTATGGCAGAAAAAGAAGAAGAGAGTTGGTACTTAGGGGACAAAGGAGTACAAGTATTTATTAGTGGGTGAAGTACTAGGTTGAACAAAGTTTGAATTGTGAGACTTATTAATAAAACGTGGGTTTGTGTTTGAAACCATAGGGGGGGGCCGGTTCTATTTGGAGTGTAGCAATAACATGGAAGAACTTGTTTTCTATTTTTATTTTGGTAACTCCTAACTGTTTGTAGCTTTTGTAAAATGAAGAATTGTAAGAGTAGTTTAAAAATTGAGTTTACGTAATAGTAGTAGTTTAATAACTTTTGGTTTGAAACAAAAATGAAAAACTTCTAAGTGTGTCGTTAGTACATTGGGTGAAATGTCTAATTTGTATATTGCATTTTTAAACGGAATTATGTTGATGTGAATAAATGTCGATTCCTAAAATATAATTTCCTAGTATATAACGTAAACAAATAATAGTCATTCAAGAAATTATTTACATGATTATCATCCATAAAATTTTAAATTCGTACACAAAATACGCATAAACAATCGGGAACATCAATAGACACACAAGTCTAACCCGAATCATCGTAGTTCACGTAAATTAAATAGATTCAAAATTTACGTTTGTGACATCCGACATCCCTTAAATTGAGCTTCGACCCGAAGCTCATACTTCGATGAAACTTATCTAATAAAAAGATGAGGGTATTTAAGTTTAAATTGGTCTTTACGTTCTCAAGTAAAATCGGGTCATCTTTATGCATTTTAACGCACTTTCATAATCGGTATACGACTTTGCCTAAGTCGTTTTATTTCACGGTCTACAATTTCAACGAGTTCTTCAAACTGTTAAATTGAGTTTTACTCAAATAGCGTTTCGTTCTTCTCATTATTATTTAATATTTGTTTCAGATTTTTCCGACTCTAACCTATTTTAGGTTTTATTGTCGTCAAAACAATTGCCGCTCTTAGTATTTTTCGTGTCGTTTTACGTATCATGTCCACTTTAAAGGGCCTCGTGTTGTCGTCTTTCGCATAACTGCCTATAATTATGCTAATAGTAATCTTGAATGATCCAACGTATCGAGGATTTAACTCCCTTCGTTTTTCCAAAACGAATGACACATTTCCATGGTGCAACGTTTAGCATGACGACGTCTCCAACATAAATTTTCCCAAAGGCTTGCATTTTACAAGGTCTCGTTCGTCTTGATGACGGAAAAAGTGTCTAAGTGAGTTACTTATAAGTCTGACGTGGCTCTTTTAACTTAAACGGCGATATGGGGATATTTGACGTTCATAGCTCGAAACAATTATTCTTTTCTTTGGCAAATGACGCGAATTGGGAATTACTTTGCTAATTTATCTTATTTTTGCGATGACTACTATGAGCATACTCGCGTTTGGCCACGATCATACGTAGTTGATCAGGCTACGTACGTCTCGGGTCTAACGGTTCCATCCTCCTTTTCGTCACCAATTGTTTCCTTGAGATATTTGATTAATATAATATTAGTTCATAGTTCATTCATGAATGAGAAGAATCCAAATTCATAACAAATACATAACAGATGACGTCCATAGAGAAGTAAAAATACACGACTCCTAATAGGGTTTTGTTTGCCCGCATTGTTAATCACTCAAGCACCACTAAGGCTTGACATGTTCCTCCGTCCTCAATCTGGTTCACCAGGCTTGGGCAGTTCCTTTTGATGTGTCCTGCTTCTCCACATCCATAACATGTCAATTGGGTAGAGGTCCAACAATCTTCTGCTTGGTGACCGATCCTCTTGCAGTTTCCACATCTCTCGGGACAAAGACCGTGGTGATGAAAGTTGCATTCCACGCAGTATGGTAGGTTTCCAGCATATCCTTTCTTTCCACTCGTCCCAGCAACATACACTCCACCTCGTCTCTTGCTTTGATGTTGTTCCTTAGTTTTCCATTGGTCTTCCTCCCATTGTCTCTTGCCGGCTTTGGCATCCTCACCTAGTTCTTCTCTCACTTGATTCATTAAGTTGTGAGCCATGGTAATAGCCTCGTGCATATCCACCGGCCTTGATGCCATTACATCTCCCTTGATGCCTTGAGGTAACCCATAAAGGTATCGTTCAATCGTTTGGGTCTCGGTTGAAACCATCTCTGGACAAAGCAGTATCAACTCCTGAAAACGTTGGGTGTAGGCTTCAATCTTCGTTCCTTGAACCTTCAAATTCCATAGTTCATTTTCCAATTTCTGCATCTCACTTCGAGGGCAGTATTTCTTGGTCATCATTTGTTTGAAATCACTCCAAGGAATGGCATGAGCAACATTGATACCAACCGATCTGATGTAGATATTCCACCAGGTCAGTGCACCATCCAATAGCATGCTTGAAGCAAACTTTACTCGATCTTTCTCCTCCACATTGCTAACTTCAAACATGGACTCAAGCTTCTCGAACCATCGAGCTAAGCCAACTGCGCCCTCAGTGCCCTTGAACTCCCCTTGCATGCAAGCACGAAACTCTTTGTATGTACATGCCCGAGTAGTAGTTGTGGTCCTGTTGGTTTCTCCTTGAGTGCTAGCTCGGGTAGCTTCCATAACAGCGATTGCTTCTGCCACACGCTAAGCAATTAGTTGCTCGAGTGCATCATTGTCGATTGTATTATTGTGGTTCTGAGTCAGGTTAGTTGCAGATCGTCGGGTTCGCACCATTGTTCTAAAATGGGATAACGATGACATGTATTAATACAGAATAGTAATATACGAACGGGTCGGCACGATATATACATATATATATATTTTTCGAAAGGTCTCTAGGTTCATGGGCAACTTTCTAATTAAAGATCTTAAAAGTATGAGGGATTATCAAGATTCTGAGTCGTATAGAACTGTACGGAGGGAGATTGGCACGATGACGTTAATCATTTCAGCGTTTACACACCAGTCATACTAATGGAACTAATGTACCATATTAATCCAACGTAAATGAGGTAATATCCTTGTTAGATCATGTAAGTCTTATCCACCCTCGAGGAAATTTACTAAAAATATTAAGCTGCGTTACAACTGGCACTTGACTAAGCCTCGCAACCCAATCAAACAAGAACAGCCTTGAGGTCTAGTCACGTATTAGTCGTTAAACTTCTTAAAATCTTTGGTGCATTTACTCGTCTTTAGATATTACTCACACAATTTAACATTGATTAAACCTACACAAAACTCATCAAATATGTTATACCCTAACGATCAAACTAATCACGCAAGATGTAAATTTATGAGTTTAACCCATCCACAAGAAAACTCATTAAAAACCCTAAGTTGTACAATGACTCGCACTTAACTTAGTCTCGCAACCCAATCAAACAAGAACAGCCTTGAGACCTTGCTAAGTATCGTTATACCCCTTAACATTTTTGATGAATTGTCTTCGTTTTTGGGTTCACTCACGACTTATCATCAACCATTGCTAAATCTCAGCGCGTCCAAGTACTGTTTTGGCGCATAATTTTAATTCGGCGTATATCGATATAGGGTAACGTAGAAACACACAAGTGTTTAAATAGTTCATAGTAGTCCAGTGGACTGTTTTTAAGAAAATACGTAACAACATAAGTATGTGTATGTTTTACTCCAAATAAACATGGCACAAACCATTTTAGTTCGATTTAAACATGGAACAAACCATTTTAGTAGCACAACAATCCAAACAAGGATGTTAGGTAATTTACTTCAAAATATAAGAAAAATCGTCTTAGTACATATTCCTATAAGTACATCTTTACATAAGGATCATTTCAAAGAAGGCAGGAAATACTTAACTCTAATAACACGTAGCATCAAGTTTAAACTAACAGGACGAATCACATGGAATAATTCAAGTCACACTTACTTTTATCGAAGACGCGGAGTGAAGTGGTTCTTGGAGATTTTTGAGTTAGTTATAGTCTAGCATTATTTTTCCCAAAATTAAATTTTTGACTCACGTTTATAAAAATCATTTAGTAAAATAACCTAGTTCTCTATAACTACAGCTCTGATACCAATCTGTCACACCCCCAATTTATCAGAGTAAGGCAACGCAATGGGGTGCGACGGTCATGACTATCAAAAGACATAGATACGAAGAACGACTATTTAAAAGTCGTTTTAATTTAATTAAAAGCATAAAACTTGTTTCGGAAGCAAATTACACCAGACCATAATTAAACATTGTTTCAAAAGACTTTAACATTGATCCAAATATCCATACACTAGTCACGACCATTTTCATTTAAAAATCTCCCATGCATAACCACGTCACTCCTCCGTCTTGATACCTGAGAAAAACATTACTAAAGCGTCAACACAAAGGTTGGTGAGTTCATAGGTTTAAGTTTAAATAGTGTGATGAACCATAAGATTTTCCAAGGAAACCGGCATATAATCTTATAACAAATACAAGATTATAATCAAAAGTATACGTCTTAATCGCCTACGTCTAAGCTCGTGACACCGAAGCGTTAACCGCAACCAACAAAATATAATAAGAGCCCGAGCAAATGCCTATCCCGAAGCATTTGTAAATCCTCAAATGTAAGTGTATCTAACTTTGGCCACACAACCAAATTAGATAGGGAGGTTAGTCCCGATAGATCTATCCATAACATTCGCGCTTACACAAAGTAATTAACGGTTCACGATAGTAGGCTAAAGCATCTAGGGATATCGCTACTTAGACATCATGTAGGCAAACGTATGAGTTCAAAGCACTTATGTTCATCCGTTAAAAACAAGCAATGTTCTCACCCCAAAATAGTTAAAGCAATTAAAAGTGGGGCTATGAAACTCACCTCGATTCAGTAGTGAAATGATCAACAAAGATAACACGGAATATCAAGGCACGCACAACAATGCGCAAACGATCTACTTGTAACCTAAGTAAAATATATCCGCACTTAGGCTAAATACAATAAATAATAATGTACGATGCACTTGGTTGATATTTAATACTTGCTATAGGTTTATAAAATGTTTTTATACATTTTTCTCGTCCAACCATTTTAGTCACGGGGTCAACTTTGGGTCTCGATAACTCGTTAAATAATAGTCCGAAAAATAAACGGGTTCTCAATATAAAATCTAGACCGCGAGCTCTTCGATATTTGATAAATATCGTATTTTTATGAAGTCTCTGAGTATAGCAAATAATTATGTAAAGTGGTTCACTCGTCAACAAAATAAACAAGTAATGCTTCATTCATTATTATGTGTCAATCGAGCATTTTTGAAAATAAATTGTGGCCTCGTTACTTAACATTAAAACAAACGGAAAATTGTTTTGAAAACTAGGCCGTGAGGTCTTCGACGTTTGATAAATATCACATTTTAATTAAGTTTCTAAGTCTAGCAAATAATCTTGCAAACTAGAGCACTCATAACCAAAATATAACAAGTAGAGTTCAATTTTATACAAGGGGTGATCAAGCATTTTTGAAAGCGATTTCCGAGTTCGTTAATAAGTCTTAGAACGAACGAAAAGTTGTTTTGAAAGCTAGGCCGTGTCACCTTTAACAAGGTATTTTTATATCTTTGGGCGAAGGTCATTTGGTCGATTAAAAATAGGTGCAAAGTGAGGTGATCGGGTAACTTTCGTGTCCAGCATAACAACTTCACTTTAATACTTGTACATGTTAACTTCATGTTTGGTCTCCTGTAATCTGTCCTACGCTCCATCCTACGTACATATAGTTCCTATACTATTTTCCCACATATGTTTGATTAAGAAATAGTACAAAGAAAAGAGATGGACCATGTCCTTGTCCCCTGCCCTACGCATACAAGACAAAAGTTCTTGGGAATCATTGCTTACATGTACATACATGCCATACATACATACACAAAAAGAGAAAGAAATGTTTTTGGTCTTGTCTTCAGCCTACGCAGGTTACAACAAGGAAGAGGTGGTCCAAACTTTGCATTCACACTTGTTTGTAATTATTTATGTATATGCATAGCATGGCAGTTACACAAACACATAGCATGCATAGTATTCCTTACTTGTCACAGTGGGCTAGCAGCTATATTACTATACTTGTGTACACATACCAAACAAGAAAAGGAAAGGAAGTAATCTTTATGCTTACTAATAATTCATGTATATAACATTACTTGTAATTGATTTTGGGTCTTTGGTTTCTATACATACCACACGCAACACATAAGGATTCAACGTCTGCTTTTATGGTAGCTTGCACAAATACATTCATCATGCACACGTATTATTTAGAAAAGTTGAGATTGTTTTTACGCTCTTTTCCCCCACTGTGATACGCCTGATCATACGCACATGGACACGAAATTCACAGCCCTGGGATTAGTTCCTGGTCATGTTTACACGACAACCAATACACACATACAGGAACATACGCAAATGTCTAGTTTCTGCTTATATGTTACTGTTCCTCACGCAAGAAACCTTACTCCAACTTACTATCACACACACGTACTCACATCATGCATAAAATCATGTTATTGTCTCTACCAGTGGCATCGCATAGGCATATATACAACACATACAAGCACCATACACACAGGGACCTTATTCCTATTGTAAAACATAACCACACGACATGACATAAAAGCCATAGTCTTTGTTGACAAAGCAAGTACATAGCACAAACACTAAGCATTATTCAGGCATATATATGTCTACATCTAACACTGTTCTTTCTTTCATTTCACTGTT